>BOPN01006864.1:35000-45000 GCA_017312705.2 Penaeus japonicus
CAGAATTCTTTTCAGGCAGTCACCCCTAAAAGCTAAGGAGATTTCCAAGAAGGGCTACATCATGAACCAAGCCACTTCTTTCCTCAAGAATAAGTAAGTTGTTCGCTTTTCTCGCCACAAGTGTCTTACAAGAGCTCCATTTCCTCTTGTAGTTTTTGGATATTGATGATCATCAGCGGGAGAAGGGACTCGGCTTTTCTTGGACCAAGCGATATCCAACCCAATACGAATTCCCTTGCAGACTCGGACTCGACAACTTAAGAGCAACCTTTGACCTGTTTTGGTATGACGAGTTATGCGATGGGACTCTTTCGAACGACGGCCTGTCCTGCAACCCCAACATGCGTTACAGGACGGCGAACGGCAGCTGCAACAACCTCAATAACCCTTCTTGGGGAGCCGCTTTCAGGCCCTTCCGACGCGCTGCTCCGCCGGACTATGGCGATGGTAAGTGCCCTGCCTCTTGGAATCAAGGCTTCGATTCTCCATCTGGAGTCCTGGAGTCCTTTTCTGTATCGCTATAGCACGGCATTGCAATATGACATTTTGTAAGTCACACCCGAATATCATGGATATCGTTTCATCCCTTCTGCAGGAGTGTCAAGCCTGCGCCTTGCCAAGGATGGGTCTTCACTGCCCAGTGCCCGCCTCGTCAGCTCCAGGGTCAAGAGCATTCGGTCAAGCCAAAGCTCTGATTTCCTCTCTGTCCTCCACATGTCCTACGGGCAGTTCCTTGACCACGATCTGACCTTTACACCTCTCAATAAGGGTGAGGAAGCCAAGTGATGGACAATATTTCCTTACATGAATAATCATTTATTTTTTTAAAAATCATCTGTTTCATTTGATCGATAATTGAGGAAATTCATAAGCAAAATACCACAGGAGATTGCCTATGAGGCCCAGTCTATAAAGGCACTTCTATTTATAAATGGTGGGAAATATTTACCAGGTGAAAATGGTGAGGCGATTCCATGTTGCCCCGAGGCCCTAGGTGATGACCCCGTTCTCCATCCAGAGTGCGCTGCCATATCTATTCCTGCAGACGACCCCTTCTACTCTCAGTTCGCCCAGCTGACCATGGAATTCGTCCGCTCAGCACCGGCTGAAGTTGTAATTATGGTGAGTCCCATTGTTCTGAAGGTAGTAAACCTCTCCTATGTTCTTTTCATTGCCTCTCATATTTTCCCTCTTATTTTCCTTTTTATATATTTGCTTAGAATTATAAATATACAAGAAACATTTATAACGTAACGTAAGCTTAAAAAGGTTGTCAACAAGAAGTGCCTTCTTTAGGTCCGCGAGAGCAGATAAACACGAGAACGGCGTATATCGATGGCTCTCAGATCTATGGATCGGATCAGGAGATGATGAATGAACATTTGAGGCCGATTGCTTAAAGCACAGGTTAGTGCACGATATAATGTTCTGGATGGCCAGTCTTTCCTTTAGTTGATAAGAGGGACAATATTACTACTGGTAATGTAATATTTGTATTACAAGTTATGATGAGGTATCTGTCCCTCTCCTTAGGTGACCAACGAAGACATGGGCTTCTTCCTGCAAGGAACACAGACTTGAACAGTGAGTGCAACAGGGCAGAACAAGCTGAGCAGAACCATTTTCTGTTTCCGAGCCGGTGAGTGATTCTTCCCTTCTTTTGCTAGTTGGCCTTTGGAACTGTAGTCAGATTCACTGGGATATGGTCAGTGCAGTGTAGTGCTAGGTGTGACATGAATGTATCTATCTCGTGTGATACGAGGAGATCCTAGACTAATGATAATACCGGCCACAGGGGACAGTAGAGTGAACGAACAAATTCTGCTGGCTCTATTCCAAATTGTGTGGGCACGTCACCACAACAAACTGGCAGAGAATCTCAAGAAGATAAATCCTTCATGGGATGACGAGATTGTTCAAGAGACTCGCAGGATCGTGGGCGCGCAGCTCCAACATGTAACCTACAACGAATATCTCCCTCCGATCTTCGGTGCGTTCCATATTTCAGGATAAGGAGGCATGTTAGATTAATATTTTGAAACAGTTGCATATTCTTGTCTACGTTACAAAGAAATTAGTGTTGTTTTATCAAATTTTCAGGTGGAGTGTATAAATTTTCCGGCCTACCACCCAGAAGTGAATACAATTATGACCCATCGATAAGTGCTGGCATCAGCGCTGAGTTTGCAACGGCCGCCTTCCGGTTTGGACACAGTCAGATTCCAGTATGTTGCTATAATTGCTTCTTATGATTATTCATACGACCTGCCGTAGCCTTTCGTAGCGGACATCTTGTTTGTTTGTTTTCTCACTGGACAATTATTTTGTAATCATGCTCCCTTGGATGCTCTCCATCACTGTACATCCTATGGGTCATAATAGGAAGAATCTGCGTGGAGGTTTGAGAAGAATTCCCAAAAGAGCATTCCGATAGATCGCGAAAGCCAGCCTTATTAGTGTTCTCGTTTCAAGGGAAAGAAACTACTTTTGGAAAAGTGTTGGGAGTAGTCTGCTTAAAAATATGAATTTATATATACATATATATATATATATATATATGTGTGTGTGTGTGTGTGTGTGTGTGTGTGTGTGTGTGTGTGTGTGCATGTGTGTTTGTGTCTGTGTGTCAGTGTGCATGCTGCACAAGCATTGCTTAATCAACTGAGACTTAGCATCGATATAATGAAAACCTAATGATACCGATGTTATTACTGAATGTTTAGCTGAGGGACCAAAGGAAGAACGCCATAGGCCACAGTCACATCTCTCCTTTTCTTAGGTCTAAATTCATAGACAGTCCATTTCGTCATACTGACTGGCATTTCTATTTCCAGAGTACCTTAGACAGCGTCGACGAATCTGGGGATAAATCATGTTCAGAGTTGTCATCTTTCTTCATGAATCCTTTTGATTTGTATATCAAGGAAAATATACCAAAGCTGATGCGAGGGGAAGTGCGCCAGTCTGCGCCCGCTGTGGACATACTTTCTCGCGAGAGGTAGGTTAATATCAGGCTAGCTAAAGCCGGAAGTAAATGGTGTTCTATTTTTGCCGATCAGGCTCATAAGTGAAAGGCTTTGGTACATTTTATTATTATTATTATATATATATATTTTTTTTTACCGGACATCCGCCATAATATGCACGTCAGTCGATCATAACTACGAACATAACTGGGCTTCATAAACATCAATGGTTTTGTTCCAGGTGGCTGGCAACCTCTTCAAAGGAGAGGGATTGTTTGGCATGGATCTGGTATCCCTCAACCTACAGCGTGGGCGTGACCATGGCATTGCCTCCTATACGGCGATGAGGTCCATCTGCGGACATTCTTCCATCACTAGCTTCGACGATCTCCAGGGAATAATGAAGGACGAAGTGATTCAGGAATTCAAGGACTTATACAAGTATATTTTTCACTTTCCAATTTCAGTTATTTTCTCTCATTTCTCACAAGTCTGTGAGGTCACACAAACATTCCAACGTCTGTTTTCAGTACTGATCGCTTATGTAAAGTTTATCTTCCCTTTCCAGAAACGTGGAGGACATTGACTTGTTCCTTGGTGGTTTAGCGGAAACGCCCCTGTCCGATGGGCGAGTTGGCCCCACGTTCGCCTGCATTTTCTTCGACCAGTTCATGAGGCTAAAATCAGGCGACAGGTTCTGGTACAATTCATTGGCAGGCTTCAATAAAAGTAAGTTAATTAAGCAGGAATCAATGCATATTCAGCGCCAATAGTTTCATGATCTCAATTATCAGTCACCTTGATGTGTGAATACTTAAATATAAACACAATATGCATAAAAAGACCATCGATACAATCATAACAATCAGGGAAAATACTGAAGCGCAACATATTAAGTAAAACTAGTCTCAGTTAAAGTTTATTAGATCAATGTTTCACCTCGTGTCATCATTGTTTTTTTCTCTCCATAACAGAACAGAGGAAAAACCTGTACAAAACATCCCTCGCAGGTATATTGTGCGAAAACATTCCGGAACTGAAGGAGATCCAGATGTGGCCTCTGTTAGTGCCCAGTCCAGTTAACCCAATATACCCATGTTCTTTCTACAATAGGCTTAATTTGAAAGTCTTTAAGGGATGAATATCCATGGCCCGCACAACGCATTCGATTCTGAAAAATGCCTCCATTTCAGCTAATTGAAGCGAATAAAATTACAAAAAAAAAATCTGGTTTGTTTCTCCTTATAACCACATATGCAGTAAAAAAAAGCAATAAGAATATTATAATTTCTCTCCAATTCCCCATCGAAAAATGTGTGGCTAATATATGTATAATGCAGGTGAATGATAGTGATGCCCGTAAGTGAATTAGCAACTCTCACGATGCTAATTAACTGCTGAAACCCTGAACTTACGAGCGACCAGTCTTATTAACTCTAACGATTGTTTAACTACTTACCAGTATCTTCAGGTTTTCCCGCCCAAAAAACGGTGGGCAGGTGAAAAAGGTTAGCGCCAGTCAGTAAGGCTCAGTCGCTGACAGGCAATAAACGTCCTTCTCAGCTTTTTGCATATCTTTATCCCTTTCTGACATTGTTATCTACCCAACGAGATATTTCCACAGCTACGCCACTCTAAAGCTAAGTCTAAATCTGGTCAAATAGACTCGATATATATTTGTGAATCGTGAGGTCTATCGGAAATAAAATATATATAGAGTGAAAAGGAAATTACGGCCAATAATAATTATCAATAGTATATTCAAGGATGTGTGCAACCAAACAATAATTGAGAATTATGGTGATATATACAGGTTAACATGATATAATGATACATACAAGTTAAAATGATATGATGATACGTACAGGTTAACCCAAGTTATAATAAAGTTTCGTAAAAGATTATGAACAGCGAAGTGAAGAATACACTTAGGTCTGCAGCAATTGGTGTATGGCCTGCAGGGTATATGAAATACACGAATTTATTGGTTGTATGAATTACATTGATAATCAATATGAAAAGTTAAATAAATAAGATAGACAATCATTTGTACATAATTATCGCCACTGAATTTCCAATTATAAGTTACGACATATATTGTGTAAGCGAGCTGTGATTCCTGATTAAAGACACAACTGAGCATCGTTAATTTTGGCCACATATTTCATTGATTCTAGTTGCATATTCTTTAATGTGTATCAGGCCTAGGTGAGAGATCAACCCACAGGGAGAAGAAATATTTATGTACAAGGAACCTACTTCACTGATAGTGTTATTTTTCTGGCATATCCTGGAAACCTCAGTGTAAAATGCATCTAATATAAACATAGATGTAAATACGAAGCCATGTGTAATTTTTGTGTCAGAAAGTGATGGAAGGTGTGTGTTTACAGAAATAGTCACGCTCTTTATGTCAAACTCATTATTTGTCATGGGCCAGATACTATGTTACTCCACGTAGACCAGATAACATATAATTATGGGCAATTTGCAATTACCTATTATGATCATGACCAGTGGTGTCAATGATCAGCCATGCACAGTGGTATCCCAATCTTAATGGTTGTAGAATCACTTTGCACTTCTTGATGTATGTCATATCCAGTGGTGTCCATGTACCATCTGGTGTTAAAGGAGAGGTCCAGGCTTCTCTGGAGTTATAGGTTCCCAACATAATCTGAAGTCCCTACATATTTATAATGCTCGATTTGGATGTATTGCCATACCATTAGGGGGCTGTTCCTATGAAGCTCCACTAATAAGTTTGCGACTTCATTCCCTCAGATGCCAATGTAGCTAGGGTCCCAGGTGAAAATGACTATTTACCCTGGTGAAGAATTCTTTGAGCTGTAGAGAGAATAGTATTCAGTAGTTGGATGTTACTACTGGGTATGCTATGTTGTAGGCTATTAATGGCTGCCCTGGAGTCTACATAAATAGGTGTTCTACCTTCTAGGACACATGGTGGCATTATTTGTTACCCGAATGGATGAAGGTAAGTCCCTTACTGTAAAGCTGGTGCCTGCAGTGTTGGTGATAAGGTCAACTTATCCATCCATGAAATAAGTGATACTACCCAGAGGAGTGCTGGATACTACCCAGAGGAGTACTGGATACTACCAAAATGAGTGCTGGATACAAACCAGAGGAGTGCTGGATCCTACCCTGAGGAGTGCTGGATACTACCCTGAGGAGTGCTGGATACTACCCTGAGGAGTGCTGGATACAAACCAGAGGAGTGCTGGATACTACCCAGAGGAGTGCTGGATACTACCCAGAGGAGTGCTGGATACTACCCAGAGGAGTGCTGGATACAAACCAGAGGAGTGCTGGATACAAACCAGAGGAGTGCTGGATACAACCCAGAGGAGTGCTGGATACTACCCAGAGGAGTGCTGGATACTACCAAGAGGAGTGCTGGGTGGGTGCTTCCATTTAGAGAGTTGGGAAGCTCCCACCACCTTGGGATGAGCAGTGATGACCTCAAGGTCATACATCAGAGGGAAGCCAAGAAGCACCATCTTGGACTTCCTCTCTTCAGAAGTCAGGGCCGCCAGGCTCACCTTCCGCCCATCCAGGAGCTTGTCAGTCTCCTGGAGGAAGGTGAAGGTGGCTTGGTCCTTTCAGGACGATTATCATTGTCTCTGGCAAATCTAATCATCAGATGGCACTGTCTCTGGGTTTCCAGAGCTCGTACCATCTTGTAAGTGATATCGAATCCCTCCAGGCTTGGGGAAACCTAAATTGGGGGAAACGACTCGGGGCTACATACTCGCCCTCCGAGTCCATAGCCGGCCGAGGACGCTTGTTGCCTGTCCTCCGAACCGACGCCGGAGTTTTGGCAGTGGGGCCAGTAGGGATGGGGGTTCCTGCCTGGCTTCCATTCTTGGTTTTGACTCGTCTTCTGAACCGACGCCAGGGACATGCAAGAGAGCCAGGGCTGGTTTGGAGGGTCCAGCCCGAGCTCTTGGGTGGCTTTCTCTGAACTAACGCCAGAGCTTTACCTATCTTTCTACTTTTGTCACTAAGTACATTGAAAGGCTCCAAGTTGACAGCCTTCATCAGCTTCATTCCAGGTTCGTCAACATGTGGATCAGTCAGGGATTTTTTGTTATTGGATGCCATATGAGGAGCAGTTCAATTGATCCTTCCACGCCCCCACCTACACGGAGTCCAACAAGGGGAAGACCATGCTCCAGAAGCCACAGGGGTAGTGGGAGGGGATATACATAACCCCATCTCGCATTGATGGCGCTCACAGAATCCATGCGATTGCCTGCAAGACAGGGGCTGTTAGACCCTAGCCTAGCTCAAAAAGAGAGACCAGCCGATTGACCTAATTGAGTCAAGATCAGGCCACCCATCTTGCTGGAATAGAGGACCAAGGAAGGAGTTCAAGCCCCTGTGCCACGACAAGGCTTTTTTGCGGGGACCAGACCTGCGGAGCAGGTGCTTTGCCAGGTTTATATGTTCTGAGGCCAACCCGGCTGTGTCAGCGTATGCTGAGTCATTGAGAGAATGTGCTAACGAGTGTTAACTCGATCTGGAAAGCAGTCCTTATCCAACATGATGCCCAGCCACAACAGTGACCGCCAGGTGACAGTAGAAATTACGAGCTTGGATGGGGCTCGATCTGCCGACCATGGAGATTGGAGTCAGCTTGCACATAACCATTGCGCTACCCCCTGCGCTACCAACCAGCTCTTTTTCTACTATTAAAAATAAGTTTGTTTTATTATTATTGTTATAAGTACGTATGATGATCATTATATGGGCTCATCCAAGTAATATCTTTCTTAATATTCATAATACAAAATTATTGCCGATTTTACATATTTAAACTCCTAAGATATCCATAGCATATGTATTTCATTTTCCAAATCATATTTCCCATTTTGAGAAATAGGAACAAATGTGAGGAAAGGTCATACCAATGACAAATACAATAAGAATAACTAACACAAAGTTATGTTGCATTCATGTGTTCTACAATCTATTTATTTATGTTCGCTTTTCTCTTCCAAAAAAAAAATTTAACCCTCAGCCATTATTACACGAGTACGTGTACACACCAAACATACACACACCTAACAGATACATCCAAACACATGCATAAATATATACTTACATACACACACATACATACATAAATACATACATAGAAATATACATACACACATACATATATATAATGTATATGTATATAGATAATATATATATATATATATATATAGATATAGATATAGATATAGATATACATATACATATATATACATACATATACATAAATATGCATACATATATATATTTATTTATATATATTTATGTATATATATTTATATATATATATATATATGTAATATACATATATATATATATATATATATATATATATATATATATATATATATATATATATATTTAGATATATATACATATATACATATATATAAATATATATACATAAATATATATATAAATGTATATATATATATGTATGTATATTTATGTATATGTATATATATATATATATATATATATATATATATATATATATATATGTGTGTGTGTGTGTGTGTGTGTGTGTGTGTGTGTGTGTGTGTGTGTGTGTGAACATATATACAGTACTGGGAAAATTAATAGACAATTCTGGCCATTCAACTGATTTATTCACATTTTTATTGACAGAAGGAAATTTTTAGACAGTAAATATGTTTTATTGTTTTTCCTTTATACATATATCATCTCAGTATTTTGTGGGACCTCCTTTGGCTCTAATAACTGCTTCAACACGTCTTGGCATGCTTCTAATGTAGTCTTGTGCTTTGTTCCTGATATCTGGATTTCTGTGCCAAACCTCTATCAACCGCTGGATAATCTGTACTCTGTTGGTACATTCAATTTTGCTGACTTCATCTTTTAAATATTTCCATAAACTTTCAATAGGATTCATATCTGGGCTATTTCCAGGCCAATCAAGCACTTTGATGTTAAGATCTTTTAGATGACTAGAAACTCTTCTGGCTGTGTGACATGGGGCCCCGTCATGCATGAATATTTCGTTATTGTCAGGAAACCATTCACGAAATTGGGGTACCAGGCGTTTATCTATTATCTTAAGGTATCTGTCTTGATTCAGAGCGCCATCCACGATCTGTAAACCACCTGTACCTTGTGCAGATATGATGGACCAAACCATGACTTTGGAAGGGAACTTGACTGCAGTCTTCTGACAGTCAGGGTGGTCCTTCTCTTTTGACGTCCTCCTCACGAATTTTCGCCTATCACTCAGTATTTCCATCATTGATTCATCAGAGAAACATACCTGGATGCAAACAAAACAAATTGATTTTTTTTTTTTCACTCAAACTTAAATTACAGCTTTGTAAACTCCAGTCTTCAAATGGGTTTCATCAAACATGAATTGGAACAAAGACATTTTTTTCAATTTAGATGCAGCATCTTGAATCAAACATGAAATATTCGCTTTCTTATTTAGAGAAATAGTTATTTTAATTAATTTGTGTAGAAAAACAACGAATTCAGCCAAATTTAATGCATATTTACCTTTTCCCAGTCATCAGATGTCCAGTGGCTGTGTGCCTTGGCCCAGCCAGCCTTTTCTTCCTCGTGGCCTCAGTTAGTCTTGGCACTCTAGTTGGCCTACAGGCACGATAACCCAGCTTATTAAGCTTTTTTCTAACAACTGAGGGTGTACATTGTACATCATAGTCCACTAAGTCAGCTGCTAGTTGTCTTGACGACTTTGAACGGTCTTTTCTTACCATATCAACGAGAATTCTCTCCTGTCTTGGGGTGGTACAGGAATTCCTTCCACAATTTCCAACACTTTTTGACTCGTAATTTTCGATATTTTCAATCTTCCTTTTCACTCTGTACACACTAGATAATGATACACCAACTTTATGAGCGATTTCTTTACAGTCGAGGGATGTTTCTTGTAGATAAATTTCGATTACTGAAAAATCAGCCTGACTCAAGTCTTTTTCTCTGCCCATGATGCTGCAACAGCT
>BOPN01006864.1:50000-68962 GCA_017312705.2 Penaeus japonicus
GAGAAGGGACGCGGCTTTTCTTGGACCAAGCGATATCCAACTCAATACGAATTCCCTTGCAGACTCGGACTCGACAACTCGAGAGCAACCTTTGACCTGTTTTGGTATGACCAGTTATGCGACGGGACTCTTTCGAACGACGGCCTGTCCTGCAACCCCAACATGCGTTACAGGACGGCGAACGGCAGCTGCAACAACCTCAATAACCCTTCTTGGGGAGCCGCTTTCAGGCCCTTCCGACGCGCTGCTCCGCCGGACTATGGCGATGGTAAGTGCCCTGCCTCTTGGAATCAAGGCTTCGATTCTCCCATCCTGGAGTCCTGGAGTCCTTTTCTGTATCGCTATAGCACGGTGTAGAGACACGGTTAATACTGTCACATGCAACACTGTGGAATGTGCTCTCATTCTAGTTTTCATTGATAGTGATTAGATACAGTATAATGACATAAACTGCATAATTGATGACATTGCAATATGACATTTTGTAAGTCACACCCGAATATCATGGATATCGTTTCATCTCTTCTGCAGGAGTGTCAAGCCTGCGCCTTGCCAAGGATGAGTCTTCACTGCCCAGTGCCCGCCTCGTCAGCTCCAGGGTCAAGAGCATTCGGTCAAGCCAAAGCTCTTATTTCCTCTCTGTCCTCCACATGACCTACGGGCAGTTCCTTGACCACGATCTGACCTTTGCACCTCTCAATAAGGGTGAGGAAGCCTGGTGATGGACAATATTTCCTTACATGAATAATCATTTATTTTTTTAAAAATCATCTGTTTCATTTGTTCGATAATTAAGGAAATTCATATGCAAAATACCACAGGAGATTGCCTATGTGGCCGAGTCTATAAAGGCACTTCTATTTGTAAATGGTGGGAAATATTTACCAGGTGAAAATGGTGAGGCGATTGCATGTTGCCCCGAGGCCCTAGGTGATGACCCCGTTCTCCATCCAGAGTGCGCCGCCATATCTATTCCTGCAGACGACCCCTTCTACTCTCAGTTCGCCCAGACGTGCATGGAATTCGTCCGCTCAGCACCGGCTGAAAGTTGTAATTATGGTGAGTCCCATTGTTCTGAGAGAGTGGTAAACCTCTCCTATGTTCTTTCATTGCCTCTCATTTTTTCCCTCTTTTTTTCCTTTTTATATATTTGCTTAGAATTATAAATATACAAGAAACATTTATAACGTAACGTAAGCTTAGAAAGGTTGTCAACAAGAGGTGCCTTCTTTAGGTCCGCGAGAGCAGATGAACGCGAGAACGGCGTATATCGATGGCTCTCAGATCTATGGATCGGATCAGGAGATGATGAATTCCCTGCGAACATTTGAGGACGGTCTGCTTAAATCACAGGTTAGTGCACGATATAATGTTCTGGATGGCCAGTCGTTCCTTTAGTTGATAAGAGGGACAATATTACTACTGGTAATGTAATATTTGTATTACAAGTTATGATGAGGTATCTGTCCCTCTCCTTAGGTGACCAACGAAGGCATGGAGCTTCTTCCTGCGAACACAGACTTGAACAGTGAGTGCAACAGGGCAGAACAAGCTGCGCAGAACCGTTTCTGTTTCCGAGCCGGTGAGTGATCCTTCCCTTCTTTTGCTAGTTGGCCTTTGGAACTGTAGTCAGATTCACTGGGATATGGTCAGTGCAGTGTAGTGCTAGGTGTGACATGAATGTATCTATCTCGTGTGATACGAGAGATCTAGACTAATGATAATACCGGCCACAGGGGACAATAGACTGAACGAACAAATTCTGCTGGCTCTGTTCCACATTGTGTGGTCACGTCACCACAACAAACTGGCAGAGAATCTCAAGAAGATAAATCCTTCATGGGATGACGAAAAGTTGTTCCAAGAGACTCGCAGGATCGTGGGCGCGCAGCTCCAACATGTAACCTACAACGAATATCTCCCTCCGATCTTCGGTGCGTTCCATATTTCCGGATAAGGAGGCATGTTAGATTAATATTTTGAAACAGTTGCATATTCTTGTCTACGTTACAAAGAAGTTAGTGTTGTTTTATCAAATTTTCAGGTGGAGCGTATAAATTTTCCGGCCTACCACCCAGAAGTCAATACTATTATGACCCATCGATAAGTGCTGGCATCAGCGCTGAGTTTGCAACGGCCGCCTTCCGGTTTGGACACAGTCAGATTCCAGTATGTTGCTATAATTGCTTCTTATGATTATTCATACGACCTGCCGTAGCCTTTCGTAGCGGACATCTTGTTTGTTTGTTTTCTCACTGGACAATTATTTTGTAATCATGCTCCCTTGGATGCTCTCCATCACTGTACATCCTATGGGTCATAATAGGAAGAATCCGCGTGGAGGTTTGAGAATAATTCCCAAAAGAGCATTCCGGAAGATCGCAAAAGCCAGCCTTATTAGTGTTCTTGTTTCAAGGGAAAGAAACTACTTTTGGAAAAGTGTTGCAAGTAGTCTGCTTAAAAATATGAATTTATATATACATAACTTAACATCGATATAATGAAAACCTAATGATACCGATGTTATTACTGAATGTTTAGCTGAGGGACCAAAGGAAGAACGCCATAGGCCACAGTCACATCTCTCCTTTTCTTAGGTCTAAATTCATAGACAGTCCATTTCGTCATACTGACTGGCATTTCTATTTCCAGAGTACCTTAGACAGCGTCGACGAATCTGGGGATAAATCATGTTCAGAGTTGTCATCTTTCTTCATGAATCCTTTCGATTTGTATATCAAGGGAAATATACCAAAGCTGATGCGAGGGGAAGTGCGCCAGTCTGCGCCCGCTGTGGACGCTACTTTCTCGCGAGAGGTAAGTTGAATATCAGGCTAGCTAAAGTCGGAAGTAAATGGTGTTCTATTTTAGCCGATCAAGCTCATGAGTGAAAGGCTTTGCTACATTTTATTTTTTTTTTTTTTTACCCGACATCTGCCATAATATGCACGTCAGTCGATTATAACTACAGACCTAACTGGACTTTATAAACATCACTGGTTTTGTTCCAGGTGGCAGGCAACCTCTTCAAAGGAGAGGGATTATTTGGCATGGATCTGGTGTCCCTCAACCTACAGCGTGGGCGTGACCATGGCATTGCCTCCTATACGGCGATGAGGTCTATCTGCGGACACTCTTCCATCACTAGCTTTGACGATCTAAAGGGAATAATGAAGGACGAAGTGATTCAGGAATTCAAGGACTTATACAAGTATATTTTTCACTTTTCAATTTCAGTTATTTTCTCTCATTTCTCGCAAGTCTGTGAGGTCACATAAACATTCCAACATCTATTTTCAGTACTGATCGCTTTTGTAAAGTTTATCTTCCCTTTCCAGAAACGTGGAGGACATTGACTTGTTCCTTGGTGGTTTAGCGGAAACGCCCCTGTCCGATGGGCGAGTTGGCCCCACGTTCGCCTGCATTCTCTTCGACCAGTTCATGAGGCTAAAATCAGGCGACAGGTTCTGGTACGAGAGTTCATTGGCAGGCTTCAATTTCTGTAAGTTAATTAAGCAGGAATCAATGCATATTCAGCGCCAATAATTTCACGATCTCAATTATCAGTCACCTTGATGTATGAATACTCAAATATAAACACAATATGCGTAAAAAGCCGAACGAAACACAATCATAACAATCAGAGAAAACACTAAAGCGCAACAACTTCAGTAAAACTAGTCTCAGTTAAAGTTTATTATATCAATGTTTCACCTTGTGTCATCATTGCTTTTTTCTCTCCATAACAGATCAGATGAATGAGCTGTACAAAACATCCCTCGCAGGTATATTGTGCGAAACCATTCCGGAACTGAAGGAGATCCAGCAGTGGCCACTGTTAGTGCCCAGTCCAGTCAACCGAATATACCCGTGTTCTTCCTACCAGAAGCTTAATTTGAATGTCTTTGCGGGATGAATATCCAAGACCCGCACAACGCATTCGATTCAGAAAAATGCCTCCATTTCAGCTAATTGAAGCAAATAAAATTTTTAAAAATCAAGAGTTTGTTTCTGCTTATAACCACATATGCCGTATAAGAAAACAACAAGAATATTATAATTTCTCTCCAATTCACCATCGAAAAATATATGTATAATGCAGGTGAATGACAGTGATGCATGTAAGTGAATTAGCAACTCTCACGATGCTAATTAACTGCTGAAACCCTGAACTTACGAGCGGACAGTCTTATTAAACCACTTGCCAGGACGTTCAGGTTTTCCCGCCCCATAAACGGCGGACAGGTGAAAAAAGTCAGCGCCAGTCAGTAAGGCTCGGTCGCTGACAGGCAATAAACGTCCTGCTCAGCATTTTGTGTGTCTTTATCCCTTGAATTAATAATAATTGAGAATTATGGTGATATATACAGGTTAACATGATATGATGATACATACAGGTTAAAATTATATGATGACACATACAGGTTAACCCAAGTTATAATAAAGTTTCGTAAAAGCTTATGAACAGCGAAGTGAAGAATACACTTAGGTCTGCAGCAATTGGTGTATGGCCTGCAGGGTATATGAAATACACGAATTTATTGGTTGTATGAATTACATTGATAATCAATATGAAAAGTTAAATGAATAAGATAGACAATCATTTCTACGTAATTATCGCCACTGAATTTCCAATTATAAGTTACGACATATATTGTGTAAGCGAGCTGCGATTCCTGATTAAAGACACAACTGAGCATCGTTAATTTTGGCCACATATTTCATTGATTCTAGTTGCATATTCTTTAATGTGTATCAGGCCTAGGTGAGAGTTCGACCGACAGGGAGAAGAAATATTTATGTACACGGAACCTACTTCACTGATAGTGTTATTTTTCTGGCATATCCTGGAAACCTCAGTGTAAAATGCATCTAATATAAACATAGATGTAAATATGAAGCCGCGTGTAATTTTTGTGTCAGAGAGAGAAAGTAATGGAAGGTGTGTGTTTACAGAAATAGTCACGCTCTTTATGTCAAACTCATTATTTGTCATGGGCCAGATACTATGTTACTCCATGTGGACCAGATAACATATAATTATGGGCAGTTTGCAATTACCTATTATGATCATGACCAGTGGTGTCAATGATCAGCCATGCACAGTGGTATCCCAATCTTAATGGTTGTAGAATCACTTTGCACTTCTTGATGTATGTCATATCCAGTGGTGTCCATGTACCATCTGGTGTTAAAGGAGAGGTCCAGGCTTCTCTGGAGTTATAGGTCCCCAACATAATCTGAAGTCCCTACATATTTATAATGTTCGATTTGGATGTATTGCCATACCATTAGGGGGCTGTTCCTATGAAGGTCCACTAATAAGTTTGCGACTTCATTCCCTCAGATGCCAATGTAGCTAGGGTCCCAGGTGAGAATGACTATTTTACCCTGGTGAAGAATTCTTTGAGCTGTAGAGAGAGTAGTATTCAGTAGTTGGATGTTACTACTGGGTATGCTATGTTGTAGGCTATTAATGGAGTCTACATAAAAAGGTGTTCTACCTTCTAGGACACATGGTGGCATTATCTGTTACCCGAATGGATGAAGATAAGTCCCATACTGTAAAGCTGGTGCCTGCATTGTTGATGATAAGGTCAACTTATTCATCCAAGAAATATGTGATACTACCTTGAAGAGTGCTGGATACTACCCAGAGGAGTGCTGGATACTACCCAGAAGAGTGCTGGATACTACCAAGAAGAGTGCTGGATACTACCCAAAAGAGTGCTGGATACTACCAAGAGGAGTGCTGGATACTACCCAGAGGAGTGCTGGATACTACCAAGAGGAGTACTGGATACTACCCAGAGGAGTGCTGGATACTACCCAAAGGAGTGCTGGATACTACCCAGAGGAGTGCTGGATACTACCCAGAGGAGTGCTGGATACTACCCTAAGGCGTGTTGGATACTACCCAGAGGAGTGCTGGATACTACCAAGAGGAGTGCTGGACACTACCCAGAGGAGTGTTGGATACTACCTAGAGGAGTGCTGGATACTATCCAGAGGAGTGCTGGATACTACCCAGAGAAGTGCTGGATACTACCCTGAGGAGTGCTGCATACTACCCAAATGAGAGGTGGAATCTACCCAGAGGAGTGCTGGATACTACCCAGAGGAGTGCTGGATACTACCCTAAGGAGTGTTGGACAGTACCCAGAGGAGCGCTGGATAATACCCAGATGAGTGCTGGATACTACCAAAAGGAGTGCTGGATACTACCCAGAGGAGTGCTGGATACTACTCAGAGGAGTGCTGGATACTACCCAAAGGAGTGCTAGCTACAACCCTAAAGAGTGCTGATACTCAATTTAAGGAGTGCTGGATAAACTCAGAAGAGTGCTGGATACTACCCAAAGGAGTGCTGGATACTACCAAGAGGAGTGCTGGATACTACCCAGAGGAGTGCTGGATACTACCCAGAGGAGTTTTGGATACTACCCAGAAGAGTGCTGGATACTACCAAGAGGAGTGCTGGATACAAACCAGAGGAGTGCTGGATACTACCCAGCGGAGTGCTAGATACTACCCAAAGGAGTGCTGGATACTACCCTAAGGAGTGCTGGATAAACTCAGAAGAGTGCTGGATACTACCCAAAGGAGTGCTAGATACTACCAAGAGGAGTGCTGGATACTACCCAGAGGAGTGCTGTATACTACCCAGAAGAGTGCTAGATACTACCCAGAGGAGTGCTAGATACTACCCAGAGGAGTGCTGGATACTACCCAGAGAGTGCTGAGAAGTACTCCAGAGGAGTACCAATATCACCATAGACAGTACTGATAATACCCAGAGGAGTGTTGGATACCACCTAGGTGAGATTGCTTTATTACCACCAAAGAAAGCTGGATACTACCCTGAGGAGTGCTGCATACTACCCGGAGGAGTACTGGATACTACACAAAGGAGTGCTGGATACTATCCTGAGGAGTGCTGGATACAAACCAGAGGAGTGCTGGATACTACCAAGAGGAGTGCTGGATACTACCCAGAGGAGTGCTGGATACTACCCAGAAAAGTGTTGGATACTACTCAGAGGAGTGCTAGATACTACCCTGAGGAGTACTGGATACTATGCAAACGAGTGCTGGATACTACAAAGAGGAGTTCTGGATACTACCCTGAGGAGTACTGGATACTACCCAAAGAAGTGCTGGATACTACAAAGAGGAGTGCTGGATACTACCCAAAGGAGTGCTGGATACTACCCTAAGGAATGCTGGATACTACCCTAAAAAGTGCTGGATACTACCCTAAGGAGTGCTGGATACTACAAAGAGGAGTACTGGATATTACCAAGAGGAGTACTGGATACTACCCAGAGGAGTGCTGGATACTACCCAGAGGAGTGCTGGATACTACCCAGAGGAGTGCTGGATACTACCCAGAGGAGTGCTGGATACTACCCAGAGGGAGTGCTGATACTACCCAGAGAAGTGCTGGATACTACCCAGAGGAGCACTGGATACCACCCAAAGGAGTGCTGATACTACACGGAGGGGAGTGCTGATACTACCCAGAAGAGTGCTGGATACCACCCAGGAGGAGTACTGATACTACCCAAAGGATTGCTGGATACTACCCAGAGGAGTGCTGGATACTACCCAGAGGAGTGCTGGATACTACCCAAAGGAGTGCTGGATACTACCCAGAGGAGTGTTGGATACTACCCAGAGGAGTGCTGGATACTACCCAAAGGAGTGCTGGACACTACCCAGAGGAGTGTTGGATACTACCCAGAGGAGTGCTTGATACTACCCAAAGGAGTGCTGGATACTACCCAGAGAAGTGCTGGATACTACCCAGAGGAGAGCTGGATACTAACAGAGTAGTACTGGATACTATCAAGAGGAGCGTTGGATACTACCCAGAGGAGTAATGGATACTACCCAGATGAGTACTGGATAATACCCAAAAGAGTGTTGGATACTATCCAAAGGAGTGCTGGATACTACCCAGAGGAGTGCTGTATACTACCCAGAGGAGTGCTGGATTCTACCCAAAGGAGTGCTGGATACTACTCAGAAGAGTGCTGGATACTACCCAAAGGAGTGCTAGATATTACCCAGAGGAGTGCTGGATACTACCCAGAAAAGTGCTGGATACTACCCAGAGGAGTGCTGGATACTACCCAGAGGAGTGCTGGATACTACCCAGAGGAGTGCTGGATACTACCCAGAGGAGCGTTGGATACTACCCAGACGAGTACTGGATACTACCCAGAGGAGTGCTGGATAATACCCAGAGGAGTGTTGGATACTACCCAGAGGAGTGCTGGATACTACCCAAAGGAGTGCTGGATACTACCCTGAGGAGTGCTGGATACTACCCAGAGGAGTACTTGATACTACACAAAGGAGTGCTGGATACTACCCTGAGGAGTGCTGGATACTACTCAGAGGAGTACTTGATACTACCAAGAGGAGTGCTGGATACTACCCAGATAAGTGCTGGATACTACCCAGAGGAGTGTTGGATACTACTCAGTGGAGTGCTGGATACTACCCTGAGGAGTACTGGATTCTACGCAAAGGAGTGCTGGATACTACAAAGAGGAGTGCTGGATACTACCCAAATAAGTGCTGGATACTACAAAGAGGAGTTCTGGACACTACCCTGAGGAGTACTGGATACTACCCAAAGGAGTGCTGGATACTACAAAGAGGAGTGCTGGACACTACCCTAAGTAGTGCTGGATACTACAAAGAGGAGTACTGGATACTACCAAGAGGAGTGCTGGATACTACCCAGAAAAGTGCTGGATACTACCCTGAGGAGTAGTGGATACTACCCTAAGGAGTGTTGGATACTACCCAAAGGAGTGCTGGATACTACCCAGAGGAGTGCTGGACACTACCCAGAGGAGTGTTGGATACTAACCAGAGAAGTGCTTGATACTACCCAGAGTAGTGCTGGATACTACCCAGAGGAGTACTGGATACTACCCAGAGAAGTACTGGATACTACCCAGAGGAGTGCTGGATACTAACAGAGTAGTGCTGGATACTACCCAGAGGATTGCTGGATACAACCCAAAGGAGTGCTGGATACAACCCTAAGGGGTACTGGATACAACCCAGAGAAGAGCTGGATACTACCCAGAGGAGTGCTGGATACTACCAAGAGGAGTGCTGGATACTACCAAGAGGAGTGCTTGATACTATCCAGAGGAGTGCTGGATACTACCCAGAGGAGTGCTGGATACTACCCTGAGGAGTGCTGGATATTACCCAGAGGAGTGCTGGATACTACCCAGAGGAGTACTGGATACTACCCAGAGGAGTGCTGGATACTACCCTGAGGAGTGCTGGATACTACCCAGAGGAGTGCTGGATACTACCAAGAGGAGTGCTGGATACTACCAAGAGGAGTGCTTGATACTATCCAGAGGAGTGCTGGATACTACCCAGAGGAGTGCTGGATACTACCCTGAGGAGTGCTGGATACTACCCAGAGGAGTGCTGGATACTACCCAGAGGAGTACTGGATACTACCCAGAGAAGTGCTGGATACTACCCAGAGGAGTGCTGGATACTACCCAGAGGAGTTATTGATGCAACCCAAAGGAGTGCAGGATACTACCCATAGGAGTGCTGGATATTACTCAGAGGAGTGCTGGATACTACTCTGACGAGTACTTGATACTACTCAGAGGAGTGCTGGATACTACTCAGAGGAGTGCTGGATACTACCCAGAGGAGTGCTGGATACTACCCAGAGGAGTGCTTGATATTACCCAGAGGAGTGCTGGATACTACCCAGAGGAGTGCTGGATACTACCCAGAGGAGTGCTGGATACTACCCAGAGGAGTGCTGGATACAACCCAGAGGAGTGCTGGATACTACCCAGAGGAGTGCTGGATACTACCCAGAGGAGTGCTGGATACTACCCAGAGGAGTGCTTGATACTACCCAGAGGAGTGCTGGATACAACTCAAAAGAGTGCTGGATACTACCCAGAGGAGTGCTGGATACTACTCAGAGGAGTGCTGGATACTACCCAAAGGAGGGCAGGTTACAACCCTAACGAGTGCTGGATATTACTCAGAGGAGTGCTGGATACTACCCAGAGGAGTGCTGGATACTACCCAGAGGAGTGCTGGATACTACTCAGAGGAGTGCTGGATACTACCCAGAGGAGTTATTGATGCAACCCAAAGGAGTGCAGGATACTACCCAGAAAAGTGCATGATATTACTCAGAGGAGTGCTGGATACTACCCAGAGGAGTGCTGTATACTACTCAGAGGAGTGCTGGATACTACCCAAAGGAGTGCTGGATACTACCCAAAAGATTGCTGGATACTACCCAGAGGAGCGCTGGATACTACCCAGATGAGTGCTGGATACTACCCAAAGGAGTGCTGGATACTACCCAGAGGAGTGCTGTATACTACTCAGAGGAGTGCTGGATACTACCCAAAGGAGTGCTGGATACTACCCAGAGGAGTGCTGGATACTACCCAAAGGAGTGCTGGATACTACCCAGAGGAGTGCTGGATACTACCCAAAGGAGTGCTGAAACTGCCCTAAGGAGTGTGATACTACTCTAGAAAGAGTGTTGATAATTTCCCAAAGGAGTGCTAGATACTGAATTAAGAGGAGTGCTGGATACCACCCAGAGGAGTGCTGGATACTACCCAGAGGAGTGCTGGATACTACCTAGAGAAGTGCTGGATATTACCCAAAGGAGTGCTGGATAGTACCCAGAGGAGCATTGGATACTACCCAGAGGAGTACTGGATACTACCCAGAGGAGTACTGGATAATACCCAGAGGAGTGTTGGATACTACCCAGATGAGTACTGGATACTACCCTGAGGAGTGCTGGATACAAACCAGAGGAGTGCTGGATACTATCAAGAGGAGTGCTGGATACAACCCAGAAGAGTGCTTTATTCTACCCAGAGGAGTGTTGGATACTACTCAGAGGAGTGCTGGATACTACCCAGAGGAGTACTGGATACTACGCTAAGGAGTGCTGGATACTACAAAGAGGAATGCTGGATACTACCCAAAGAAGTGCTGTATACTACAAAGAGGAGTGCTGGATAATACCCAGAGGAGTGCTGGATACTACCCAGAGGAGTGCTGGAAACTACTCAGAGGAGTGCTGGATACTACCCAAAGGAGTGCAGGTTACGACCCTAATGAGTGCTGGATACTACCCAGAGGAGTGCTGGATACTACCCAGAAGAGTGCTGGATACTACCCAGAGGAGTGCTGGATACTACCCAGAGGAGTGCTGGATACTACGCAAAGGAGTGCTGGATACTACCCTAAGGAATGCAGGATACTACTCAGAAGAGTGCTGGATACTACCCAAAGGAGTACTATATACTACCCAGAGAAGCGTTGGATACTACCCAGAGGAGTACTGGATACTTCCCAAAGGAGTGCTGGATACAAACCAGAGGAGTACTGGATACTACACAAAGGAGTGCTGGATACTACCCTGAGGAGTGATGGATACAAACCAGAGGAGTGCTGGATACTACCAAGAGGAGTGCTGGATACAACCCAGAGGAGTGCTTGATACTACCCAGAGGAGAGTTGGATACTACTCAGAGGAGTGCTGGATACTACCCAGAGGAGTATTGGATACTACGCTAAGGAGTGCTGGATATTACAAAGAGGAGTGCTGGATACTACCCAAAGAAGTGCTGGATACTACAAAGAGGAGTGTTGGATACTACAACGAGGAATTCTGGATACTACCCACAGTAGTGCTGGATACTACCCTAAGGAGTGCTGGATACTTCAAAGAGGAGTACTGGATACAACCAAGAGGAGTACTAGATACTAACCAGAGGAGTGCATGATACTACCCAGAGGAGTGCTGGATACTACCCAGAAGACTGCTGGATATTACCTGGAGGAGTGCTGGATACTACCCAAAGGAGTGCTGGATACTACCAAGAGGAGTTCTGGATACAACCCAGAGGAGTGCTGGATACTACCCAGAGGAGTGCTGGATACTACCCAGAGGAGTACTGGATACTACCCAAAAGAGTGCTGGATCCTACCCAGAGGAGTGCTGGATACTACCCAGAGGAGTGCTGGATACTACCCAGAGGAGTGCTGGATACTACCCAGAGGAGTGCTGGATACTACCCAGAGGAGTGCTGGATACTACCCAGAGGAGTGCTGGATACTACCCAGAGGAGTGCTGGATACTACCCAGAGGAGTGCTGGATACTACCCTAAGGAGTGTTGGATACTACCCAGAAAAGTGCTGGATACTACCCAGAGGAGTGCTGGACACTACCCAGAGGAGTGTTGGATACTACCCAGAGAAGTGCTGGATACTACCCAGAGGAGTGCTGGATACTACCCAGAGGAGTGCTGGAAACTACCCTGAGGAGTGCTGGATGCTACCCAGAGGAGTGCTGGATACTACCCAGAGGAGTTATTGATGCAACCCAAAGGAGTGCAGGATACTACCCATAGGAGTGCTGGATATTACTCAGAGGAGTGCTGGATACTACTCAGAGGAGTACTTGATACTACTCAGAGGAGTGCTGGATACTACTCAGAGGAGTGCTGGATACTACCCAGAGGAGTGCTGGATACTACCCAGAGGAGTGCTGGATATTACCCAGGGGAGTGCTGGATACTACTCAGAGGAGTGATGGATACAACCCAGAGGAGTGCTGGATACTACCCAAAGGAGTGCTGGATACAACCCAGAAGAGTTCTGGATACTACCCAGAGGAGAGTTGGATACTACTCAGAGGAGTGCTGGATACTACCCAGAGGAGTACTGGATACTACGCTAAGGAGTGCTGGATATTACAAATATGTGAGTGCTGGATACACCAAAGAAGTGCTGACACAAGATATGCTGGATACTGCACTGTGATAATTCTGATATCACCCATACAGTGGCTGTTAGAGGCACTTTACCTGGAGTGTGAGATGCTGGAGTCACCTGCAGGAGCTGGATAATGCCCTTAGTGAGGAGTACTGGATACTGGCCAAGGAGGCTGGATATTACAGCATGATATGCTGATACTACCCAAAGAAGTGCTGATACTTAGAAGAGATGCTGATACATACGAGTAATCTTTGATATTCAGTGTAAGGCCTGGGATACTACCCATGAGAGTTGGATACACCCTATGGAGTGCTGACATGCAAAGAGAGTAAATTGGATACAACCCAAGAGGAGTAAATAGATACCAGAATCCAGATAGATGTAAAGATACTACCCAGAGAGTGTTGGATGATACCCAGAATGATCTGCCAGAGATGTCTGGAGAGTGCTGGATACTAAGGAGGAAAGCCTGGATAAACCAGGAGGCTGGATAATACCCAGAGAGAGCTGATAATACCCAGAGAGTACTAGATACACCAAAGAGGCAAGTTTAGATCCCACCGCAGAGAGCGCTGGATACTACTCAGAGGAGTGCTGATGTACTGTCTGGGAGACATTGATAAATACCTGCTGAGTGACTATTGATACTACCTGCAGGAGTGCTGATACCTGCACCAGAGTGGAGTGTTGACACACCCAAAGATGAGTGTTGGATGGCCACCCAGTGATGCTGGGATACTACCTGCAGAGAGTGCTGGGATACACCCAGATCATATAATGCACCAACGCACTGTTGAGACTGCACCTGGAGGTGAGTGTTGATACACACTGAGGATGCCGGGGATACTGCCCAGATAGAGCGACAGCCACCTAGGGAGTGCTGGAGGACACCAGAAAAGTGCTGGAGGCCACCAGAGGGAGCGCTGGACACCTGTGATATGCTGACGTACCCGAGGAAGCGCCAGATAACACCAGAGAGTTATGGATACAAACCGCAGAGCGACACACCAGAGGAGTGCTTTGATACTACCCAGAGGAGTTATTGATGCAACCAAAGATGTTGATACTGCCCAAAGGGAGTAATGATACACAGAGAGATGCTGGATAACACCAGAGGAGTACCTGGATAATACTGAGAGGTGAGTGCTGGAGTGGCCACCATGAACAGCTGAGCACCCAGAGAGCGCTGGATACTGCCCTGAGGAGTTCTGATACACCCAGAGTATACTGATACCACCAGTATGTAGACACACCATATGCTGATACTACCCAGAGGATGCATGAGACCACCCAGGATATACTGATACTACCCAAAGATGTTGATGCCACACCAGAGGGAATAGCTGTAGATACCACCAGAGGAAGTTGATCCACCAGAGAGTGCTGATGGCCACCAGAGAAGTGCTGGATAATACCCAGGAGTGCTGGATACTTATCAGAGGAGCTGGAGCACACCCAGAGGGTGTGCTGGATGCCTCACCCAGAGGCGCTGGATACGCCACCAGGAGCATGGATCCCACCCCAGGAGGAGTGCTGGATACTACTCAGAGGAGTGCTGGATACTACCCAGAGGAGTGCTGGATACTACTCAGAGGAGTGCTGGATACTACCCAGAGGAGTGCTGGATACTACCCAGAGGAGTGCTGGATACTACCCAGAGGAGTGCTGGATACTACCCAGAGGAGTGCTGGATACTACCCAGAGGAGTGCTGGATACTACCCAGAGGAGTGCTGGATACTACCCAGAGGAGTGCTGGATACTACCCAGAGGAGTGCTGGATACTACCCAGAGGAGTGCTGGATACTACCCAGAGGAGTGCTGGATACTACCCAGAGGAGTGCTGGATACTACCCAGAGGAGTGCTGGATACTACCCAGAGGAGTGCTGGATACTACCCAGAGGAGTGCTGGATACTACCCAGAGGAGTGCTGGATACTACCCAGAGGAGTGCTGGATACTACTCAGAGGAGTGCTGGATACTACCCAGAGGAGTGCTGGATACTACCCAGAGGAGTGCTGGATACTACTCAGAGGAGTGCTGGATACTACCCAGAGGAGTGCTGGATACTACCCAGAGGAGTGCTGGATACTACCCAGAGGAGTGCTGGATACTACCCAGAGGAGTGCTGGATACTACCCAGAGGAGTGCTGGATACTACCCAGAGGAGTGCTGGATACTACCCAGAGGAGTGCTGGATACTACCCAGAGGAGTTATGGATGCAACCCAAAGGAGTGCTGGATACTACCCAGAGGAGTGCTGGATACTACTCAGAGGAGTGCTGGATACTACCCAGAGGAGTGCTGGATACTACCCAGAGGAGTGCTGGATACAACCCAGAGGAGTTCTGGATACTACCCAGAGGAGTGCTGGATACTACCCAAAGGAGTGCTGGATACTACCCAGAGGAGTGCTGGATCAAAGGATTCCCTTTGCCTCGGTCCTTAAATGAGGTGTTGGGTATTGGTTCTTTATTGTAGCTAGACCATGGATTGTGCCCATGGTGGAGGTCGGGCATGACCAGGTTGGGGAGAGTCCATACCCTTGGCTAATAGTGCTTCCCTGAGCTGAAATTGTACAAGCACCACCTTGGTATATCAAATTGTGTTTAGATATTGAAATGTATCTTTATATTTTTTAACCGGGGTTTATATCATTAATATAAAACGGCATGTTGATTGATTGTTAATATCTGGATGAAAGAAAAATGGACGGTTTTTTTTCTTTCTTTCTTTAAGAATTTGAAATCATTTGAGAGAAGTTTTAGTTGAGAGAGCCCCCAACATCGCAAGCCTGGATAAACAGAAGAAACTTTTGTTTCTACAGTGTAGCGTCTGCACATACATCAGCGCAATGTCTGATTATAATACGTTTCGTCTGCCAACGGGATGCTTTAGTAAATATATGCGAGTCTATCCTAATGCCGTATTTCGTTTTCTTTTTCAAGTAAGGATAAGCCAAATCTGCGGAGCAGATGCTTCGCCAGGCTTATATGTTCTGAGACCAGCCCGCCTGTGTCAGCGTATGCTGAGTCGTGAGAGAGTGTGCCAACGAGTGTGAACTCGATCTGAGTTTGGTCCTTATCCAACATGATGCCCAGCCACAACAGTGACCGCCAGGTGACAGTGGAAACCACAAGCTTGGACAGGGCACGATCTGCCGACCACGGGGATGGGAGGTTGGTACGCTAACCATTGCGCTACCCCCTGCGCTACCAATTAGCTATTTTTCTACTATTAAAAATTAGTTTTTTTTTTATTGTTATAAGTACATATGATGATCATTATATGGGCTCATCCAAGTAACATCTTTCTTAATATTCCTGTACGAAATTATTGCCGATTTTACATATTTAAACTCTCAGTCAAGTCCTAAGATATCCATAGCATATGTATTTCATTTCCAATCATATTTCCCATTTTGAGAAATAGGAACAGGGAAAATGTGAGGAAAGGTCATACCAATGACAAATACAACAAGAATAACTAACACAAAAGTTATGTTATTGCATTCATGTGTTCTACAATTTATTTACTTATGTTCGATTTCTCTTCAAAAAAAATAAAAAAACCTAACCCTCAGCCATTATTACACGAGTACGTGCACACACCAAACATACACACACCTAACAGATACATCCAAACACATGCATAAATATATACTTACATACACACACATACATACATAAATACATACATAGAAATATACATACACACATACATATATATAATGTATATGTATATAGATGTATATATATATATATAGATATAGATATAGATATAGATATAGATATACATATACATATATATACATACATATACATAAATATGCATACATATATATATTTATTTATATATATTTATGTATATATATTTATATATATATATATATATATATGTATATATATTATATATATATATATATATATATATATTTAGATATATATACATATATACATATATATAAATATATATACATAAATATATATATAAATGTATATATATATGTATGTATATTTATGTATATGTATATATATATATATATATATATATATATATATATATGTGTGTGTGTGTGTGTGTGTGTGTGTGTGTGTGTGAACATATATACAGTACTGGGAAAATTAATAGACAATTCTGGCCATTCAACTGATTTATTCACATTTTTATTGACAGAAGGAAATTTTTAGACAGTAAATATGTTTTATTGTTTTTCCTTTATACATATATCATCTCAGTATTTTGTGGGACCTCCTTTGGCTCTAATAACTGCTTCAACACGTCTTTGCATGCTTCTAATGTAGTCTTGTGCTTTGTTCTTGATATCTCGATTTCTGTGCCAAACCTCTATCAACCGCTGGATAAGCTGTACTCTGTTAGTACATTCAATTTTGCTGACTTCATCTTTTAAATCTTTCCATAAACCTGCAATACGATTCATATTTGGGCTATTTCCAGGCCAATCAAGCACTTTGATGTTAAGATCTTTTAGATGACTAGAAACTCTTCTGGCTGTGTGACATGGGGCCCCGTCATGCATGAATATTTCGTTATTGTCAGGAAACCATTCACGAAATTGATTGCCAGGCGTTTTATTTATTATCTTAAGGTATCTGTCTTGATTCAGAGCGCCATCCACGATCTGTAAACCACCTGTACCTTGTGCAGATATGATGGACCAAACCATGACTTTGGAAGGGAACTTGACTGCAGTCTTCTGACAGTCAGGGTGGTCCTTCTCTTTTGACGTCTTCCTCACGAATTTTCGCCTATCACTCAGTATTTCCATCATTGATTCATCAGAGAAACATACCTGGATGCAAACAAAACAAATTAATTGATTTTTTTTCACTCAAACTTAAATTACAGCTTTGTAAACTCCAGTCTTCAAATGGGTTTCATCAAACATGAATTGGACCAAAGACATTTTTTTCAATTTAGATGCAGCATCTTGAATCAAACATGAAATATTCGCTATCTTATTTAGAGAAATAGTTATTTTAATTAATTTGTGTAGAAAAACAACGAATTCAGCAAAATTTAATGCATATTTACCTTTTCCCAGTCATCAGATGCCCAGTGGCTGTGTGCCTTGGCCCAAGCCAGCCTTTTCTTCCTCATGGCCTCAGTTAGTCTTGGCAGCTTATTAAGCTTTTTTCTAACAACTGAGGGTGTACATTGTACATCATAGTCCACTAAGTCAGCTGCTAGTTGTCTTGACGACTTTGAACGGTCTTTTCTTACCATATCAACGAGAATTCTCTCCTGTCTTGGGGTGGTACAGGATTTCCTTCCACACTTTCCAACACGTTTTGGCTCGTAATTTTCGATATTTTCAATCTTCCTTTTCACTCTGTACACACTAGATAATGATACACCAACTTTATGAGCGATTTCTTTACAGTCGAGGGATGCTTCTTGTAGATAAATTTCGATTACTGAAAAATCAGCCTGACTCAAGTCTTTTCCTCCGCCCATGATGCTTCAACAGCTTATCCTTAATGACTTCTACGACTAATTATGGGTCAATTGATACTGGGACATTGGCACACACATTAGGTAATATAAACAATGATTAGTAACCGGAAACCGGAATTCCGGGAATGTGGATATGTGTGGAAATGGTTTAAGAACACAAGGCTGAGGGACGAGGTAATTTTGTGTGGAGACGAGTAACAATCCAAAAACATGATTCTTATCAAATAAAATAATGGATAATATAATCATTATATTATCCATTATTTTATGTAGATTAAAGATTTCTCTGCATTATTACAAAAAATAGGCAGTACTTTATACATACGCAAAAAGCTCATCATAGATTAACCTTTTATCAGGTGGACAGTAAACTGAGCATATAGTCAGATACGTGTTATTGAATTTTACTTTGCATGTCACTTCAGTGAAAGGGAGATTCTGGTGGATGTACATGGCGACTCCGCCTCCACCCCTTCCCTCTCGGTCTTTTCTACAAAGATGGTAGTTTCTTAGCGATACGACCTCGTCAGAGACTTGGTCGTTTAAATGGCTTTCTTGTAGAACGATAATATCGGGAGCATAGGACGAGGCTAATAATCTAAGGGAGTTTATTTTTGATCTAAGACTTCGACAGTTCCATTGTATAATGGTATACGCGTGGATTA
>BOPN01006865.1:45000-47500 GCA_017312705.2 Penaeus japonicus
CTCTCTCTCTCTCTCTCTGTGAAACCACAACCACCACTCTCTCTCTCTCTATCTCTCTCTCCTTCTTTCTTGCTTTCTCTCTCTCGCTTTCTCTCTCTCTCTCTCTCTCTGTGAAACCACAACCATCTATCTATCAATATATCTCTCTCTATCTCTCTCTCTCTTTGTCCCTCTCTCTCTGTCTCTGTCTCTGTCTCTTTCTCTCTCTCTCTCTCTCTCTCTCTCTCTCTCTCTCTCTCTCTCTCTCTCTCTCTCTCTCTCTCTCTCTCTCTCTCTCTCTCTCTCTCTCTCTCTCTCTCTCTCTCTCTCTCTCTCTCTCTCTTCATTCGCCCCTCCTAATTTTCATCTTCTTCCTTTTTTTTTAAATTCTCCTCCTCCTCCCTCCAAAACCTCATGCTCCTCCCATTCCTCCTTTCTTTCATATTCTCCTCCTCTTCTTCTTCTTCCTCCTTATCATCATCATCATCACCATCCACCTCATGCCCCTCCTCTTCCTCCTCCACCTCATGCCCTTCCTCTTCCTCCTCCACCTCATGCCCTTCCTCTTCCTCCTCCACCTCATGCCCCTCCTCTTCCTCCTCCACCTCATGCCCCTCCTCTTCCTCCTCCACCTCATGCCGTTCCTCTTCCTCTTCTCCTTCTTCTTGATTTTAACATTTGATCTTTAGAAAGATGAGATGGTATTTTCGTCCGTGAGTGATTTGTTGTTCTTTGTGCATTTGTTTTTGTTTTTTTTCTGTGTTTATTATCTATGTTTTTTTTTTGTACCCTTGTTTTGGTTAGTCGTCTTAATTTGTTGTGTTTTGTTTGGTTTCTTGATTTTTTTTTCTTCTTGTTTTTTTTTTCTCATTTATCTACTACTGTTGTTGTTTCCTTGTTTGTTTGTTTCTGTTCTTTTTTTCTTTTTATTTACTTGTTCCTTTTTTATATATATTTTTTACCTTTTTAATTTCTTTTTGTTAGTGTTGTTTTTTATTATTACTGTGTTTTCCTATGTTTATTTGTGTAATTATACATCCGTTCACGTTTCATTCCTTTATTTATATGGCACTTGCTAATCTATCCTATAATAATTGTATCTGTTCATCCTTGCATCTATTCACCTATCTGTTATTTTATCTCTATATATAGCTGTCTATCCATTAACTATACAAAACCTACGGGATCTCCACGCCACACTTCATGTTTCGTCAAAGTGAATAGCAATGTGTTCTTAAAGCAATAATAAGTATACTATTACAATCAGTAAAGAAATGTCCCTTTCACACCATGCCCTTCCTCTTCCCTCCTCCACCTCATGCCCTTTCCTCCTCCACTCATGCCCTCCTCTCCCTCCTCCACCATGCCCCCTCCTCTTCCTCCTCCACCCTCATGCCCTCTCCTTTCCTCCTCCACACTCATGCCCCTCTCTCTCCTCCACTTGCCCTCCTTCCTCCTCCACCTCATGCCCTTCCTCTTCCTCCTCCACTTGCCTCTTCCTCCTCCACCATGCCCCTTCCCTTCCTCCTCCACTCATGCCCTCCTCTTCCTCCTCCACCATGCCCTCCTCTTCCCTCCTCCACTCATGCCTCTCCTCCTCCACTATTCCTCCTCTCTTCCCCTCCCTCCACCATGCCCTCCTTTCCTCCCTCCACCATGCCCCTCCTCTTCCTCCTCCACCTCATGCCCCTCCTCTTCCTCCTCCACCTCATGCCCCTCCTCTTCCTCCTCCACCTCATGCCCCTCCTCTTCCTCCTCCACCTCATGCCCCTCCTCTTCCTCCTTCACTCCTCATGCCCCTCCTCTTCCTCTCCACTCTTATGCCCCTCCCTTCCTCCTCCACCTCATGCCCTTTCCTCTTCCTCCTCCACCTCATGCCCTTCCTCTTCCTCCTTCACCTCATGCCCCTCCTCTTCCTCCTCCACCTCATGCCCCTCCTCTTCCTCCTCCACCTCATGCCCCTCCTCTTCCTCCTCCTCCTCCACCTCATGCCCTTCCTTTTCCTCTTCTCCTTCTTCTTGATTTTAACATTTGATCTTTAGAAAGATGAGATGGTGTTTTCGTCCGTGAGTGATTTGTTGTTCTTTGTGCATTTGTTTTTGTTTTTTTTCTGTGTTGATTATCTATGTTTTTTTTTTTGTACCCTTGTTTTGGTTAGTCGTCTTAATTTGTTGTGTTTTGTTTGTTTTTTTGATGTTTTTTTCTTCTTGTTTTTTTTTTCTCATTTATCTACTACTGTTGTTGTTTCCTTGTTTGTTTGTTTCTGTTCTTTTTTTCTTTTTATTTACTTATTCCTTTTTTATATATGTTTTTTACCTTTTTAATTTCTTTTTGTTAGTGTTGTTTTTTATTATTACTGTGTTTTCCTTTGTTTATTTGTGTAATTATACATCCGTTCACGTTTCATTCCTTTATTTATATGGCACTTGCTAATCTATCCTATAATAATTGTATCTGTTCATCCTTGTATCTATTCACCTATCTGTTATTTTATCTCTATATATATCTGTCTATCCATTAA
>BOPN01006865.1:52500-55000 GCA_017312705.2 Penaeus japonicus
GGAGAAGAAGAAGGAGTAGAGAGGAGAAGAGAAAGGAGTAGAGAGGAGAAGAGAAGAGGAGTAGAGAGGAGAAGAGAAGAGGAGTAGAGAGGAGAAGAGGAAGGAGAGAGAGGAGAAGAGAATGGAGTAGAGAGGAGAAGAGAAGAGGAGTAGAGAGGAGAAGAGAAAGGAGGAGAGAGGAGAAGAGAAAGGAGTAGAGAGGAGAAGAGAAGAGTAGTAGAGAGACGAAGAGAAAGCAGTAGAGAGGAGAAGAGGAAGGAGTAGAGAGGAGAAGAGGAAGGAGTAGAGAGGAGAAGAGAAAGGAGTAGAGAGGAGAAGAGGAAGGAGTAGAGAGGAGAAGAGAAAGGAGGAGAGAGGAGAAGAGGAAGGAGTAGAGAGGAGAAGAGAAGAGTAGTAGAGAGGAGTAGAGAAAGCAGTAGAGAGGAGAAGAGGAAGGAGTAGAGAGGAGAAGAGGAAGGAGTAGAGAGGAGAAGAGAAAGGAGTAGAGAGGAGAAGAGGAAGGAGTAGAGAGGAGAAGAGGAAGGAGTAGAGAGGAGAAGAGAAAGGAGTAGAGAGGAGAAGAGAAAGGAGTAGAGAGGAGAAGAGAAGAGGAGTAGAGAGGAGAAGAGAAGAGGAGTAGAGAGGAGAAGAGAAAGGAGTAGAGAGGAGAAGAGAAAGGAGTAGAGAGGAGAAGAGAAAGGAGTAGAGAGGAGAAGAGAAAGGAGTAGAGAGGAGAAGGGAAGAGGAGTAGAGAGGAGAAGAGGAAGGAGTAGAGAGGAGAAGAGGAAGGAGTAGAGAGGAGAAGAGGAAGGAGTAGAGAGGAGAAGAGAAAGGAGTAGAGAGGAGAAGAGGAAGGAGTAGAGAGGAGAAGAGGAAGGAGTAGAGAGGAGAAGAGGAAGGAGTAGAGAGGAGAAGAGGAAGGAGTAGAGAGGAGAAGAGAAAGGAGTAGAGAGGAGAAGAGGAAGGAGTAGAGAGGAGAAGAGGAAGGAGTAGAGAGGAGAAGAGAAAGGAGTAGAGAGGAGAAGAGGAAGGAGTAGAGAGGAGAAGAGGAAGGAGTAGAGAGGAGAAGAGGAAGGAGTAGAGAGGAGAAGAGGAAGAGGAGGAGAGAAGAGAAGAGGAGTAGAGAGGAGAAGAGAAAGGAGTAGAGAGGAGAAGAGGAAGGAGTAGAGAGGAGAAGAGGAAGGAGTAGAGAGGAGAAGAGGAAGGAGTAGAGAGGAGAAGAGAGAGGGGGAGAGAGGAGAAGAGGGAGGAGGAGAGAGGAGAAGAGGAAGGAGGAGAGAGGAGAAGAGGAAGGAGTAGAGAGGAGAAGAGGAAGGAGTAGAGAGGAGAAGAGGAAGGAGTAGAGAGGAGAAGAGAAAGGAGTAGAGAGGAGAAGAGGAAGGAGTAGAGAGGAGAAGAGGAAGGAGTAGAGAGGAGAAGAGAAAGGAGTAGAGAGGAGAAGAGGAAGGAGTAGAGAGGAGAAGAGGAAGGAGCAGGAGAGGAGAAGAGGAAGGGAGAAGAGAGGAGAAGAGGAAGGAGGAGAGAGGAGAAGAGAAAGGAGGAGAGAGGAGAAGGAGAAGAGAGTAGAGAGGAGAAGAGGAAGAGGAGCAGAGAGGAGAAGAGGAAGGAGTAGAGAGGAGAAGAGAAAGGAGTAGAGAGGAGAAGAGAAGAGGAGTAGAGAGGAGAAGAGGAAGGAGTAGAGAGGAGAAGAGGAAGGAGTAGAGAGGAGAAGAGAAAGGAGTAGAGAGGAGAAGAGGAAGGAGTAGAGAGGAGAAGAGGAAGGAGTAGAGAGGAGAAGAGGAAGGAGTAGAGAGGAGAAGAGGAAGGAGGAGAGAGGAGAAGAGGAAGGAGTAGAGAGGAGAAGAGGAAGGAGTAGAGAGGAGAAGAGGAAGGAGGAGAGAGGAGAAGAGGAAGGAGTAGAGAGGAGAAGAGGAAGGAGTAGAGAGGAGAAGAGAAGAGGAGTAGAGAGGAGAAGAGAAGAGAGAGAGGGAGGGAGAAGAGAAGAGGAGTAGAGAGGGAGAAGAGAAGAGGAGTAGAGAGGAGAAAGAGAAAGGAGTAGAGAGGAGAGAAGAGAAGAGAGTAGAGAGAGGAAGAGAAAGAGGGAGAGGGAGAAGAGAAAGGAGTAGAAGAGAGAAGAGAAGAGGAGTAGAGAGAGGAAGAGAAAGGAGTAGAGAGGAGAAGAGAAAGGAGAAGAGAGGAGAAGAGAAGAGGAGTAGAGAGAGGAAGAGAAAGGAGTAGAGAGAAGAAGAGAAAGGAGTAGAGAGAAGAAGAGAAAGGAGAAGAGAGGAGAAGAGAAGAGGAGTAGAGAGGAGAAGAGAAAGGAGTAGAGAGGAGAAGAGAAGAGGAGTAGAGAGAGGAAGAGAAAGGAGTAGAGAGGAGAAGAGGAGTAGAGAGGAGAAGAGAAAGGAGTAGAGAGGAGAAGAGAAGAGGAGAAAGGAGCGAAGGGCAGGGAGCCCAGGAGGAGAGAGTAAATGACTTGGAATATCTTAAGAACTCAACCGGTTCCGAGTGACAAATGCCTTCTACGTGAGCAAAATTATTT
>BOPN01006866.1:5000-7500 GCA_017312705.2 Penaeus japonicus
ATAAAGCATGGTGTGTTTATTTCCTCATCTGCTTACTTATCTATTTCATTCCAAGTATGTCGTGTGTGAAAAAATTACTAAGAATTCATTCTAATTTTGTTTATTCAATAACAAAGTATATATTTTAATTCTTGACTGTAAGACCAGATAAAATCCTATACAAATTGTTTAGGCTGACAGTTGCAAACAAATCTCCTAAAGGCACCTACGTCCCAACCGATGACTGTGAATGTTAGTAGCAAGTAATTGGGCATTGCTTTCCTTTATATAGGTATTTTCATACATTGTAATATCTATACCATGTGGCTAAAAGCGAAAAATGAATAAACCATTGGTATTTTTTAACTTATGAAGTGAGATCAATCATTATGACAGCATTCATTTGAATGTGTAATATATTTGATGGTATGCGAAAAGAAAGAGCCGGAGAAGGGTTGCTACTTTTGCTGCTATACCTGCTGTATCATTCAGATGTGGGTTTGGATTCATGTATTGTTTTTTTTCTTTCTTTTTTTGTACTGAGACTAATTTTCCAAACTGTAATAAATTGAACATTATTTTTGTCTTAAATGTCACTTCAGTGGAAGATTTTGAATCGATCAATATAAAGATGAAGTGCCTGGACCTTCTGCAGGACATAAGTAAAGGCTTTATCCATCACGATTAATACATACACATACCCAGTAACCTCCAGTAGGCTATGTAATCATTGGCGATGTCTACGAATTCTACACCAGAATTCTTGTTAACTGATCCATCTATGAATGGTAGCACTTCTGACCTGTCTAATTAATATCCTTATCTGCACATGAGCATTTTAAATTGGGTACTCATATACCATTTTATTAGCGGGGATAGACATCCTGACCATTTGCCTTAGGGTTATTGCTATTATAAAAGAATAAGTCGACTGGCGACGAAAGAGATTCTGATTGCCCTAGTATGTCAACTTCACATTTGCCGTTTCTTCAAATGGACAACAATGCAAATGCATGCATTATAGTCAATCATGGGTCTTATGGTATTTTTTAAAAAATACTTTCAATGGCATTCTGCTCCCAATTTAGTATTAGCTACTTTGTTTAACATAGCTAATCTAAGAAATACTTTATTGAGGGTGTAATTGCGGAAAATTACCACCCGACTTTGTTAAAACTATACTTTGGCATACGGCTATTGCCTACAATAGTTATTCTTGCTTATTCTTGTAACACTTTGAATTAAGCCTGGAATGATTATCATGTAAGGCTTTGCTGAACTGATTAAGCTCTCGTAAGTTGTATCATTCTTTGGTGAGATCATGGGTATGTTGGGCGTGGGGGAACTTGTTTTCAATATAGATTACTGTTCCAACTTTAGGTTCTTGACTTGGGAGAAACAGGCAAGCACCCTCGAAAGCAGACTCATGCCTTGAGTGTTCTCTGTGGAGCACACTATGTGTGGCTGAAGGGGCGTTCCCACATGAGATTACATGCATCGTGAATATCGCATTATGTGAAAATATATTCATTATATAGCGGACACTTCACAGACTAATAAGTTACTTATAGGGTAAATTATACAGATAGTACAGAGAATATCTTTCACATATCGAGTGATATTCGTTTTTCTAAGGCTCAAGAATACGATATATATGAGCTTGAAAATGTACCTTAGCTCTGCGTTTGTAATTTAATCTCTTATCCATACTAGTAGCCTTTCCCTAACTCTCTTTTTTCAACAGTGTTGTGGTTTGCTAACTCGATTTTCTAGAATGACTCATATGCAAGATTATCGTCAATGTTACTTAAAGGAGAGGCAATGCTACCACTGGTTCTTTCTTGTGACAAAGAGCTAAACGTCTATTAAGTACTGTCCTATTATTATTATTATTATTATTATTATTATTATATTATTTTAGCGCAACATTTGTGGGGGATATTAGTCTCTGTTTACTTTTCTTATTTTGGAAATAAGAAGTATGATAGCATGCTTCCAGGCTCTGGAGAGTTTACGTTTATCCCATAACTCTTTTAATAATTGAAGATAATACTGTTTGGCTGAATCTCTGATGCGACCATTAATCTTCTAAGGCATTTTGTATTTTCCTGGACGGTGTTGCTGGAACGTTAAAAGAAAAAAAAAATGTTGAGTCAGATGTATTACATACTTGTTCAGCTTTCTCAGTTTTGTTTCATGTTGTTAATTTAGTGCAGATACTACTTGATTTAAAAGAGTTCTTGAGGATGAATGTGCTGAAAATGGATTAATCGCTTTGCTATGTTTTGTCTGTGATAAGGACGTCTACTGATGTTCTGTGAATTATTCGATATTTCCTTTGAATTGGCTCTTGTATTGCCGGATTTGTAGCATTGCACCAAGGTTGCGGAATCTCCCTTAGCTCCATCCAATCTGCAAGAGTGAATCTATATATATATCTATCTGTCTATATATCTATCTATATCTATATCTATCTATCTATCTGTATATTGTATATATATATGTATATCTATCTGTATAT
>BOPN01006866.1:37500-40000 GCA_017312705.2 Penaeus japonicus
CACATGTGATTTCGGCCGGGTAAAGATTTTCTTTTTATATCAGGGTTGGAATGTAGAGCGTTTAGTGTTTTTTACATAAGTTGGTATATACAATTAATTTTTGGTTCAACTGAAAGTGACGGAGGCGGTTTACCTGAAGCAATGCGGACGCTTTTAGGAATACCTTTGGTTTCATAAATTCATCATAAATGAAACATGAAAACACTCTTTTCCAAGCCCATTTCGCAAAATAAATATCTTTTACCTGAACTCACTGGAATCTTCTCCTTTTGCTACAACTATTAAGTACCTTCCGTGCTTAAACAATGTCACGATGTTCACTTCATAGTCGTAGCAAAACTTGCAAAAAAAAAATATTCCACTTCACTTACTCTTAATAAAGTAGTTTCAAAGCAACCTTAAACTCAGCCGAAGAACTTTGCCAATGAGGCTCGAGACCAACTTTTCAAGAACCGCGCGTGGTAATGTAGGTAGCAACGATTTTTTTCGAGCTTTGGTTCGGTCGGCTAACCAGCCAAGGTTGTGAAAATGTAAACAAGACTCTTGGTCCTAACTGGAAACTTTGATGTTTTTTTGGGCGAGCAAGTTTGCGTCTGGGCTTTCACACTTCGAAATTTCTTATGGGGTTAGTGTTTTATGAGAAAGTTTCTTGGAAAAGGCGTTTTGACTATAAGAGAACATACTTTATAAAAAAATATATATATATTTTTTTTTATATGGGGTTAAAGGATAAATAAACATGACATGAGAGCAAGTTTACATAGCCATTACAACCGAGTTTTATTCCATTATCGATGAGTCGATTTCTTGGGTTATACATTACTTGTACTAAATACCATTATTTAAGTTTCCTCTCTTCATAATTATTCATTAAACAATTGTTGATAATGGATGCTATCTTTGTACACTAGACAAGTAAAAGGTGAATTTTGGATTATTCCTATTTCTAATAGTTAGATGAATAAAATCAAATACAAATACACACACAGACACACAAACACACACACACACACATACATACAGAGAGAGAGAGAGACAGAGAGACTTAGAGAAAAAGAGAGACGGAGAAGAGGGGAAAAAAAATATATATATATATATATATATATATATATATATATAAATATATATATATATATATATATATATATATATATATATATATATATATACATATATATATATATGTGTGTGTCTGTGTGTGTGTGTATGTGTGTGTGTGTAAGTAAATAAATAAATATATATATATATATATATATATATATATATATATATATATATATAGAGAGAGAGAGAGAGAGAGAGAGAGAGAGAGAGAGAGAGAGAGAGAGAGAGAGAGAGGAGAGAGAGAGAGAGAGAGAGAGAGAGAGAGAGAGAGAGACAGAGAGAGAGAGAGAGAGAGAGAGAGAGAGAGAGAGAGAGAGAGAGAGAGAAAGAGATTTATATATATATATTTGTGTTTGTGTTTGTGTGTGTGTGTGTGTGTGTTAGTGTGTGTGTGTGTGTGTGTGTGTGTGTGTGTATATATATGTATATATATACATATATACATATATATACGTTCATACATATACCCATCTATATACATTATATAAAATTTTCATTTTATTCTTCTCACTTTCTCTCGTTCCCCCTTTCTCCTCTTCCACTGTGATACCGAGAAAGTACAACACGGGAGAACAAAAAAATGTTTAAAAAATGAGAAAAAGAAGATTCGAATTTCCAAGAACTGTTGTTTCGATCATCGATTGCTCTTTCCTTTTTTATTATTTCTTTCTTTCTTCTTGTTCTTCCTATATTTCAACTTTTTCAAGGCGGAATATAGAGAAATGTATAGGCTGCTGTCGAAATATTTTTGTTCGTTTTAGAGATTTGACTGAAGAGAAAAAAAAAATCCAGTTTAATTCGTTTGATCCTCTTGCTGAATGTGATACGTTTTTTTGCTGTTCCGGTCTGGTTGCGAGATTTTGTTATTGCTCCTTTTACAATTTCTTTCGCGTTCTTTTTTTTTCTTTCTTTCTTTCTTTCTTTTTTTTAAACTGTCCTATGCCATCTTTATCATCATGGTCATTATTAATATCATTATTGTTATTACTTTTGTTGTCATTTCTGTTATGATTATCATTATGGTTATCAACATTTATCATTATTATCAATGATAATAATAATGATAATAATAACAATGATAATAATAGTAATAATAATGATACTAATAATGATAAGAGTGATAATGATAATAATAATAAAATTAACAATAATAACAATGACTTTTTTTGTAATTATGATTGTTATTTGTATTAGTATCATTACTACTATATCTGTTTTTATCATCATTGTTACTATTATTATCATTATCATCAGCATTGTCGTCAATATTATTACTATTATTATTATCATTATTATTTGTGTTTTTATCATCATTATTATTATCACTACTATTACCGTTATCATTACTACTATTACCATTATCATAATCATTGTCAGTTCCATTGTTATTATTATT
>BOPN01006866.1:52500-57500 GCA_017312705.2 Penaeus japonicus
TATATATATATATATATGTATGTATGTATGTATATATATATATATATATATATATATATATATATATATATATATATATATATATATATATATATACATAAATGCACAAATAAGAATATTAAATCATATATATATATGTATGTATATATATATATATATATATATATATATATATATATATATATACACATATATATATATATATATGTATATATATATATATATAAATATAAATATAAATATATATATATATATATATATATATATATATATGTGTGTGTGTGTGTGTGTGTGTGTGTTTATGTGTATGTGGGTGGGTGTGTGTACATATACATATATACGTATGTTTACACACACACACACACACACACACACACACACACACACACATACACACATATACACATATATATATATATATATATATATATATATATAGAGAGAGAGAGAGAGAGAGAGAGAGAGAGAGAGAGAGAGAGAGAGAGAGATATATATATATATATATATATATATATATATATATATATAGAGAGAGAGAGAGAGAGAGAGAGAGAGAGAGAGAGAGAGAGAGAGAGAGAGAATGAGAGAAAGAGAGGATAGTTCAAGCAGACATGAAGAAAACTCGAGAGAGATAGAGGAGAGGGAGAGAGAGAGAGAGAGACAGAGAGAGAGAGATGATGTAAGACTCAATCTCGAACGCGTTAAACCTTTGAACCAACGTGGAGTAGTTGGCATACCAGTCAAGTGGATGGTACAAGAGCACCTTGATGTCATTTACCTTTCGATAGAGAGAAATTTTAAGAGACTTAGAGTAGGAAATTTTTTGATGCAAGAAAATATCAAACTTTAAAAAAAATGTGCTCTGGCGAAACTGGGAAAAAATTGTTCTGATGATGATGACAACAGTAAGAATGATAATAATGAAAACTAATGATGATAATAGTAATGATGATGATAATCATTATTAACACCACCATATAAACAGCAAAGATAATGAAATTGACTATAATCATGATGTTAAAAATAATGTCATTATTAGCAAAGTTATCATTATTTTCATCATAATCATTATTACTTTTAATATCCTTATTACAACCAATATCATTATCATTATCAATATAATCATCATAATTATCATCATCACTATTATCATTATCGTTGTTATCAATATCATCATTACCATTGTTATTACCATTATCATTTTTATGGTTATTATGATCATCATTATCTTCACCAACAAGGCTAGGACGTGTCTTTATTCAAACTATTTTGTATTTAGTCAGCGAGTAACTCAGACTGAAGCCGGCACTCGAACCCCTGCTTTTGGTGACCATCGCCTTTGGCCTCTACATCCCAGACCTGTCTAATAGAGAATACATACGACTCTAATGTTGTTTGTCCTTTGATGAAATCTACGCTTGCAATAAGGAATATAGCCCCCCCCCCCCCACCCACCGCCTCACATCAAAAAAGAAAAGTAGCTGACATTTTCTCGCCTGGGGTAAGATATTTTGTAATATCCTATATTTTTCAATTCTCTGCGTCAATAACCGTGTTCGTTCTACAAATATTCCTTAACGGCATATTTATATTCTTTGAAGACGCTGGAGTGAGAACACATACCGAGGGGCTTTCCGGTTAGAGAAACCTTCAGAGGAATAAAGGGAAAATTGCATCTTGAATTTTCAGCGCAAGTAGTAATATCAAAGAGCTTCTTCAAAGCTATCTGACGATTGCGAGCGAGACCTGAAAAAAAGAAAAAAAAAGAAAAGTATGTTTTCCCTTCCCTCCTCCTCCAGAGATGAATGATAGCATACTTTAAATTTAACATATGGTTATTCATTTCCTAGTTGGTAAAATCTCTTTTGTTTTTCGTTGTGGATGTAGCACTGACGCAGTAGACTGTATCTTTATCCATAAGCTATTGACATTTTTCAACTCATTTATAGCAAATTAATATCAACAATTCTCCGTTTAATTCCTGTGCAATGCAATACCTCAATTAGTATTTTTCTTTTCTTATTTATTCATTCATATCACTGAGATCACTAACATGATATAACGCTTAAGCATTAGCATCTAACAAATTTTACCTATGCAAATTAGGTTTGGCACTGTTTGCCATGCTCACTAAACCCGATAATTCTCAGATTATGCAAAGCGATGCATTGGGTAACTTGTTAATGCACACCTTCCTAAACGGGCTCTTATCAGGGTGTCGGATCACAATAGGATATGTATTATAGTTTGTAAATATAAGCTATTTTTGTTCATCTGTAGAGAGAGAGAGAGGAGAGAGAGAGAGAGAGAGAGAGAGAGAGAGAGAGAGAGAGAGAGAGAGAGAGAGAGAGAGAGAGAGAGAGAGAGAGAGAGAGAGGGAGAGTAAGAGAGAGAGAGAGAGTAAGAGAGAGAGACAGAGAGTAAGAGAGAGAGAGAGAGAGAGAGAGAGAGAGAGAGAGAGAGAGAGAGAGAGTCAGGTTATAGAACTGGCTAATAGGTAATTTGCACATAGTAGACCCTCAAAAAAAAGCTTAATACTCTCGACTGTCACGCCTCTTACATTCCAGACTACTGCTTCCACTGCTTACCACTTCGGGGACGGCGGATGTGATTCCATATAAGCAGGATGTCTGGAACATGTAGAGAGACTGGGAATCGACTACGCTACCGCTGACGCCTGATTTCTCCGCCTGTTTACACGTGTTGTGATATTGTTTATTACTGTGATCATTGTGCTGTAATGTATATTTCTATCGTGCACCATAACGGCAGACTATCAGCGTTATGGAATAAACCTGAACTGTTCAAACCCTGTGTCTTGTATCACTACCTTATTTGTGGTGGGTTATTAGTTCCGACAGACTAAGGCACCCATTACTGAGAGAGAGAGTGAGAGAGAGAATGAGAGAGAGAGAGAGAGAGAGAGAGAGAGAGAGAGAGAGAGAGAGAGAGAGAGAGAGAGAGAGAGAGAGAGAGAGAGAGAGAGAGAGAGAGAGAGAGAGAGAGAGCAAAAGAGAGAGAGAGAGCAAAAGAGAGAGAGAGAGCAAAAGAGAGAGAAAGAGAGAGAGCGAAAGAGAGAGAGAGGGGGAGGACAAAATCCTTTTTTTTTAATAAAACATTCATAATTCGAAAAAGAAAAGGAAAAAAATCATATAGGTCCATTAAATTATTTCCAATTACTGACCAAAAATACTTCATCAAAGAATCGGTGAAATCTTCTATTCGGTTACTGTAACTTATGTATTGTATGACTGTAATTAAAAAAAAAATAAACGGTTAGTCATACGTTTAAAAATCTATGATTGCTTTTAACCAACAAAACCTGTAATAGAAGAAAACAGTCAAAAAAAAAAAAAAAAAAACAGTAACAAGAAGTACCTCAATAGAACAAGACCCCAAATCAAATTACATTAACACCTCTTCTGATCCCTCTTCCTTTCCTTCATGCAAAGAACACGAAAAACCAATAGAAATTTCATCCATGAACTCTCGCTAGCAGATCCTACGTAATCTTCATGAAATACAGCACACTCAAGTTTATTATGCAACCTATCCTTACCTTAAATCCCCACATCATGCACGTAATGTTCGCAAGCTTTTCACTTGATCCTAAGAGATCATGGTCGGAGGTGAAGGTAGGGAGGGAAACCAAGGGGATGAGGGGCTAAAGACGCCACAGAAGAGAGATAGAGGGGGGGGGGGGAGAAGGAAAGGAAGGAGGGAGAGAGGGAGGGGGAAGAGAGAGAGAGAGAGAGAGAGAGAGAGAGAGAGAGAGAGAGAGAGAGAGAGAGAGAGAGAGAGAGAGAGAGAGAGAGAGAGAGAAAGAAAGAGAGAAAGAAAGAAGAAAGAGAGTGAGTGAATGCGTGAATGAGTTAGTGAGTGAGAGAGAGGAGAGAGAAAGAGAGAGAGAGGCAGACAGACAGAGAGAGAACGAGAGAGAGAGAGAGAGTGAGAGAGCAGTCACTGGTTCAGTTCAGTTAGATCATCCACACCACAGACAGTTGACTGAATCTCCGCCTCAATCGAATCAGACACTAATCCATAAACAGCAGCATCCGCAGAGGTCTCATAACCCCCACAACACTCTTAGCCAACAACAGACAACTGACAAGCGCATTCATTTTTGTAATCACTGCAAAACTAAGAATTCCTCCGATAAAAGATAAACACTGTCCTAAGAGTGGAGGATGTGAATATTGTTAGCGCGAGGGTCATTAGACAAAGTAAACAACAAAACAATTGCTCTTTCTAAATTGCTAACCAATCTACAATCAAGGTACGTACCCCAAAAGACAGAAATTAAAGTATATGGATCAAGCATGTTTTGACTTTAATTGTAGATTCACAGCTAGCAAGAAGATAAGATCTTGGAAGCGTTATTTATGCCAACCCACTCAATGAAATATATATCTTCATGTTTTAGCTTGCAGGAGAATGTAAGCTGTCCAAAGATGGCATTTGATCGATGGAAGGAGGAACTCCGCTAAAAACTCATTGGTCGTTCATTTTATGCTCTACGGAAGTCCTCTAGAGTTTTGGGAAAATTAAATACCGAGCTGAAACTTAATTAGGTTTATTGAAGGTGTAAACATAACAAAATAAAGAAGGGGACTCTGGGTCTCCTGGTGGCCTGGCAAGCTCGCCCCTCTCGCCTTCGAGATTGTTGCCAAATGTAAGAGGTACATACATAAAGTATCGTACAACAGATATACTGTTCTCGTACATAGAATCACATAAATAATACATACTATGGGGTATACATAAAATTGTAAATATACCAAACAGTGTAAATAATTGTGCATGCGCTTTCACTTAGCATGTAGTAGCTTTGGAAATAAAAGCACAACAGTAAGTAAATCATATCACATCTTATATCACAATAAAATTAGGCATTATCTTCTACCTCAGTGGTTTCACATATGACAGATACTATTGCATATATTACACGATATCAATTTCATATCCCACATTTCAATAGTAAGCAAAGTCTGGTAGAGTTG
>BOPN01006867.1:15000-22500 GCA_017312705.2 Penaeus japonicus
ACACCCTTTTTGCTCTCCATCTCAGAGCGACCTTCCTGTGGCGGCTGAACGGGTCGGAGCGCACCTACCAGTCCAAGAGCGAGCAGCTTGCGTGGGGCCACCTCGTCTCCCAGTTCACCTTCGTCGGGACTTCGGACAAGGACTACGGGGCGCTGATGTGCTGGGCCAACAACAGCATCGGCACCCAGGAGAAGCCGTGCGTCTTCCAGATCATCCCGGCAGGTGAGTGTGACCCTCGAATCCTGCCTCCCCGCATCACCATCCGAAGATGTATGTCACCGCATTTCTATGTATGTATATATATATATATATATATATATGTATGTATGTATGTATATGAAGTATATACCTACGTAAGCATAAGGAAGCAAAGATATATCACAGAAAATGCTGATCAGTGAATAATGGAAATTTAAACATTAAGAAAGGTGATCACCAGTCTAATTATGAAGTCTGCGGGACATCCGTAGATTCATAAGCGACCTTCGCGTCACATCCTGTTGGATTTCAGTTTCAGGGAGAGGCTAACAAAGAGTGAGTCTGTAAAGCGTAAAAGATCTTGAAATTCGATCTGCAAAATTTAGGAAATTGATTCATCAATATCCCTTGCAAGATCTAAACACCTCTGAAGAATTTTTCTCTAAGTGAATATTTTCTCTATTTGGGACGAGTTAAGCGAATCCTGCAGCACTAAGACATGCGACGCCACACCCCTTATGACGCCAGGCAGTGCTGATTGGGGTTCATTATATCATGCATGCTGTAAGAGTATGGCATAAATCAGACACCAAGAATACCAGTTATATTTTCCTTAACAGAGTGTGTTTGAAAAAATCAAGTTTAAATTGTTGAAGAGTTGAGGTAATTCTATATCAGCGAAAAATTATTATGGTTTTAGAAATAGTTATAATAATTATAACAACAACAGTGATGATATCAAAAGTATCAAGGATATTGAAAGTGATATTACTAATTATGAACTTACTTATAATGGAAATGATACTGCTAATGAGAAGATAATGTTGTTGAAACGATAATGCTAATTAAAAAGTGAATTATTATTTCAGTACTAACGTTACTATCATTATCATTATTATTATTACTTTTGTGATGATGATAATTATTATCATTGTTATTTGTAGTTGTATCGATATTATTAACATTATCATTATGATCAACACTGTTATCATTATTGTCCTTTCTATAATTGTTATTATGATCATTATTATTACTCTTATTATTTTTATTACTATTATCATTATTGTTGTTATTACTGTTATTACTATTGATATTATAATTATCATCCTCCATCCTCATTTCTCTTACCATCATCAAGATAATTATAATGATGATGATATTGATAATCATGATGATGATAATGTTACAACTGAAAATATGGAAAATGATTATGATCATATGGATGACATTGATGATATTGATGACAATATCGATATTGTTATCAATCATAATGATAGAGATTATTATGTTAAAAGTAATAACAGTCATAATGATTGGGGTGATAATGAAATGATTATTACAATATTAGGATAACAATGATAACAATAACAATAATAACGATGATACAAATGATGATGATAAAAATAAATCATGACTTTGATGAAAATAATGATAATGACGATAATTATAATAATGGCAATGCTGACGATAGTAAAAGATGATAAGTATAATGATGATAATGATAATAGTAGTAATAATAAAGTAGTGGTAATGATAAAGATGATAATGGCAATAATAATGATGATAATAATGACCACTGATAATAGTATTGATAATGGGATGATAATAATAATGACAATAATATAAGTGATGAAAATAATGGAATTCATAATAATAATGACGATTATTATTATCATTACCATCATTATCAATACCTTCATAACTGTCGTCGTAATAATAATCATTATTGTTATCATTATCCTTATCCTTATCATCCTTGCTATTATAAGATTATTATTATGCTTACAATGACACTAATGATAACAATAATTTGTATCATAATGAGTTATGAATTGTCATAATTAGAATAACGATAATGATAATGATAACAAAAATAAAAGTGATCATAACAGGGTAATCATAATAATAATCATAATAATGAAAATAATGATAATGATAATAATAATAATAATAATGATAATAATAATAATAATAATAATAATCATAATAATGATATCGATAACAATAATGATGATAATGATAATGATTATAATAATAATAATAATAATAATAATAATAATAATAATAATGATAATAATAATAATAATAATAATAATAATAATAATAATAATAATAATAATAATAATAATAATAATAATAATAATGATAATAATAATAATAATAATAATAATAATAATAATAATAATAATAATAATAATAATAATAACAATAATAATAAAATAATAATAATGATAATAATAAAAGATGATAATGATTATGATAAAAATAATGATAACAATGATAACATCATAATTACTGTTAACATTATAACAATAGTAATAATGATTATTATTTCTGCTATTATTATCATTATTATTGTTATATAGATAACATCGATAATACCAATTATGGTATTATTACAACTACTACCACTACTAAAAATAATAATAATAATAATAGTAATATGATAATGATAATAGTGATAATAATAATAATAATAATAATAATAATGATAATAATAATAATAATAATAATAATAATAATAATAATAATAATAATAATAATGATATTAATAATAATAATAATAATAATAATAATAATAATAATAATAATAATAATAATGATGATGATAATAATAATAATAATAATAATAATAATAATAATAATAATTATTATAATAATAATAATAATAATAATAATAATAATAATAATAATAATAATAATAATAATAATAATAATAATAATAATAATAATAATAATAATAATAATAATAATAATAATAATAATAATAATAATAATAATAATAATAATAATAATAACAATGATATTGATAATGATGATGATTATAATCGTAATAATGATAGTAATACTAAAGAAGATAATGATGATAAATATAATGATGATGATAATGTGATGAGGATAATTATGATAATAATAAGAATATTATATGACGAAAATATAATGATAATAATGATAAAGATATTGATCACTATCTAATAAATAATGATGACAATAATGATAAGGATGATATAAATAAAGATGATAGTAATTTCTAGAAAATGACAAAGGCTATAAAAGACAAAACAGTTATGTTTTAAAAGAGATGTAACCATCACAATTCACTGATCAGCAGAGCGTTATGGGAACATGAATAAAAACTTGAATGTTAGAAGCTATGAATTAGAATATGTGTTTAACAAAATGTATGAAGTAATGTTTTAAGTGTTTCAGAACGTCAGTGTAACGAACGAAATAATGTTAGGGATCATAATGATACAAATAGTAATAGTGATTATAACGGTAACAATGCTTATCATAATAGTATCAATGATAACGCTAATGGTGATTATGATAATGGTATTAGTAATGATAATAATGATGATAATGATTGTATAATGATAATAACAACAATGGCGATAATGATAGTGGTAACACTAATGAGAATAAGGATAATAAGGATGATTATAATAGTGATAATTTCAATAATAATGATGATATTTATAATAACAATTAAAACGATAATTATGATAACAATGATAAAAATTGAAGTGATAATGATAATAGTAGTGATAATAACAGCAATTATAAAAGAATAATGATAATGATATAAATAACGACATAATCTAATGATAATGAGATCAAGATGACAAGATAACGATCATAATTACAACAAAACAAAAAGTATGATATTGATGATGATAATAATGGCTATAAAAATTATAATGATAACAATATGGAGAATTACAATAGTCATGATGATAAAAATGATAATTGTAATGTCAATACTGATAATTGTGATATTAAAGATACCGATAATGATAACATAAAAATATATAATAGTGATAATAATGATAATATTGACAATGTTAACAACAAAATAATTGCTAATAATAACAGTAATCATAATCATATTAATGATAATAGAAATATCGAAACTTATTGTAATAATGATAATAGTAATAATAATAACAATAATACATCCGAGGATAAGAATAACAAGATAGATTAATGAAATTATGATGATAATTATGATGATAACATTTGCAACAATGCTAGGGATAACAAATATATTAGAAACGAAAAGTATGATGATAATGATAGCAACAATGAAATTAATGATAAGAATTATATTGATGATAAAGGATGATGATATTAATAGTAACAATTAAAGTACTAAAAATAATGATGGCGATAATTACAATAATGATAATCATAATAATCATGTTTGTGATAATGATAATGGTAATAACAATAATAATGATGATAATAACAATAATGATAGTAATAGTAATAAAAAGTATAACAATAATAACAATGATGATAATAATCATAAAAGTAATGGTAGTGAAATAATTAGGATAATGATAATGATGGTCATGATATTAATAGCCATGGTAATAATAATATTGATAATGACAATAAAAGTAATGATAACAAATATAACTTCATAAATAACGATAATAATGATAATGATAAAAGATTATGATGATACTTATGGTAATGATAGTAATAATTATGATAGTGATAATTATATCAACATGAAAATAAAAACAATAATGATGATGATGATAAAGAGGATAATAATGATAATGATAATGAAAGTACTAAAAGGATTATAAATAATTATCATGATAATGATATTAATCATCATCGTCACCATCTTCATCTTTATCTTCATCATTATCAGTACAATTGTCATTGTCACTATCATTACTATCATTATCATTATCAACGTCATCATCATCATCATCATTATCATTATCATCATCATTGTCATTATCATTTTCATTCTCATAATCATAATCATCATAATCATCATCATCATCATCATCATCCTTATCATTATCATCATCATTAGCATTATCATTTTCATCTTCATCCCCATCATCATAATCATAATCATAATCATCATCATCATCATTAATATTGATAATACTAATATAGAAATATAAATGCTCCTGTTCCTTGACATTATCATTGTTGTTTCTATTATCATTATTATAATTGTTTTTGTTGTTGTTCTTGTCGCCATTGTTGTAATTATCCTTATTACCATTATGAGACATAATCATGAAAATTATATTGATAATAATGATATTTATTGCAAAAGTAATGATGATGAAGATATTGTTATTATTGTTGGGCTTTCAATCATTATCTTTATCCTTATTGATATCATCATTTTCATTGCTATTATTTTTATCATCAATGTTATTCTTATATTTGTTGATGTCATTATTATCGTATTACTATGGTCGTCAATATTAAAATTATTATCTTTGTTATTGGCATAGATGTTTTTTGCTACTACTGTCATTATCATTTTATCAAAACAAGGATAGGCCGTATACCAGTAATGCTAATGATCTTGATAATGGTAATGGTAATAGTAACGATAATAACAGTAAATATATCAATGACGATAATGATAATGATAACGTTAAATCTTATAATCAAAAACAAGAATGATTGTAATGATGATAATGATGACGATAATAAGCATGATGATGATAATAACAGTGATGATGACATTAATAACTGATGATATAAACAGAAATGATATTAATAACAATAACATTAATCAATATTACTATTATCATTATCTTTATTATATTCTTTATTCTTCATATTGTTATTATTATTAATATTGTCCCTTTCATTATCATTATCTTTATCATTTCTAGTATCTTTTTCATTGTTATAATTATCATCATTATTATTGTTGCTAACATTATTATCATCTTTATTGATGTTTGTATTGTTATTGTTATTGATATAACCATCATTACCAGTATCATTATTGTAATCATAAATGTTATCATCAATACTACCATTGTTACCATTACATTTTTGTTGTCATTACTATGGTTATTATTACTGTTGTTATTCTTATCATTATTGCTATCATCAGTATTATCATTATTATTATTGTTATTACCAATACCTTTATTGTTCTGATTGTTATCATTTTTTTATTACTGTTATTATCATTATCATTAGTATTATTACTGTTTTCATTATTTTTGTTATCGTTTTGTGCATTACCTTTATCATTATCAAGGTTATTAATGCCATCATTATCGTTATCGTTATTGTAAATGCAGTCATTATCATCAAAATTGCCATCATCATTGTCCCCGTTATTGTCATTATTATTGTTATTATTATTATTATTATCATCTTTATTAGATTTTTTTTATTATCATTATCACTATTCATTACTATTGGTATTGTTAATATCATTATCAGTATTATTATCATTAGTGCTGTTATTATTACAGTTATCTTTTATGATCATTATTATTGTTTTTTTTATCATCATTAGCGCTATTATTATTACGGTTAATATTTTTATGATCATTATTATTGTTTTTTTTATCATCATTAGCGCTATTATTATTACGGTTACTATTTTTATGATCATTATTATTGTTTTATCATCATTAACATCAATATTACTTTCATCATTATCATTATTATTATCACTGTTATTAATGTTATTATTGCTATTATTATCATCATTACTATACCATTAGTATTATTATTATCTACTATTATTAATGTAATATCATATCTATTATCTTCATCATTATTATTATCTTTCTTAACATTATTGTTTCTCTTATTATTGTCATTTTTTTCTCATAAATATTTCTGTTACTATTATTACTACTCGTATCTTTACCTTCATTATTATTGTTATTATCAATATCACTATGAAAATGGTTCAAATAACAGTTATCATTATCATTATAATCGTCATTTTCATCATGTAAATAATTATCATCATTACTATTATAGTTGTTATTACTATAATATTTTTGCTGATTAGCATTATTTTTCTTTAATCATCCTTATTATTGTTACCTTTATTAATATTTCTATCATTATCATTATCATCATTATCCAGACTTTATCACTATCACTACTATTTACTAACAATGTTGCTCGTTGGCTGCTGCTGTTGTTGTTGTGATGTGAACATGTTTATGTTGGTAATGCTGTGTTTGTTTATAGTGTCTTTGCTCAATTGTTTTCATTTTGTCGTTATTTCTATATCAGTAATTGTTAGGATTATTGCATGACTTTTTATCATTATTCAAGTTATTATTCTCACTTCTATATACAGTATTTTGCTATTGTTGAATATTATTTCTGAAACAATATCACTGATCATTATTATTATTAATACTAGTTATAATATCATTATCCTAATCATATGTTATCATATCTGATTACATTTTTTCATCAGTTTTTATCCTTATTATCATCTTTGCTTTGATGCAATTAATGTTGTTGTTGCAATTATAATTTTCATTTTAT
>BOPN01006867.1:27500-30000 GCA_017312705.2 Penaeus japonicus
TTAAAAACGGGCAATCATATCACGATGTCTGATCAGTGTTATTCTGAAACAATATACATTTTTCTTTTCTTTCTCTGTCTGTGCGCGTCCTGCATGTCTGTCTGTTTGTCTTTTCATTTTTGAGAGGAGAGGGAGGAATGTAGTGATGCCGAAATCCAAAATCAGGGAACTTTTTCAATTATACCGTCGGCTATCAACAGCTTTTCATTCATGGTTTAGTATTTTCTCACTTTTTGTCCGAATGATTTGTCCCTTTGGGGGTTGACATTGGTGGCAGCAGTGGGATTATTGTTGAATGTAGTAATGATGATATGCAATTTCTTTCTTTCTCTCTTTCTTTTACTTTCCTGTCTTTCTTTGGCTTTTTTTTTTCTCTCTCTCTCCAACCCTCTCTTTCTCTCTATGTCTAAAATCAGTATCATTGTTAAAATTCTGCTTCATTACCGCCCTGAGAAATCAAAGCTTTTGTTACAGTTGTTGTATTTGAATTGTCATTATTACAGACTAATGGAATTCTTTTTAGATCTCATTTATCCTTAAAAATTTTGTACTCATTCCCATAAAAAGAAAATCTTTAACTAGAAGCCTGACTCCATGAGATCAATTTCTTCCTTATTTCAATAGTCCTAAACCACCTACAACGTTATACTGACTTCCCTTTTCCACATATCGTTCTCCCTGTCTCTTTTTCTACCTCTCATTATCTATTTATCTCTCAATCTATCTACCTCTTGCTTGCCTATTTCTCTTTCTACCTTACTGCAATATCTCTTTTTCGTTAACAATATATCTGATTGTGTTCCGTGAAAACACAATTTTCCCAGATTCCATATCAATAGTTTTTTTTTCCACCTCCGTAGCTAAATCCACGCAAAAAAATAAATAAATAATGATAATAATAAAAATTTCTAAAAAAAATCCTGATAATTTGTAGAAGTCAGAAACCGTAGAATGATCATTTTTATCTTCATATTACTATTGTATTTGATGATATCATAATCACTTTATATTATTTTTTAAATTGTTATTATTGTTATTCTAATTATCGTTATTATCAGTATCATTATTATCACTATCATCTTCATAATTATGATAATGATTATTATTATAATTATTATTATCATTATCTTCATCATTATTACTGTTATGATTTTTTCATCACTAACATTATTCAGTGTTACCAATGCTGGCTATGCTGTTTAGTTATTCTTGTCATGGATGTTATTATGATTATTTTCCCTATGCAGCTGTTGCTATATTCGTGTTGTTATAGCTATTTCATTATAATCGTTTTCATTCGTAATATTACTGGTATTTTGTTTGTATTGCCTTCACTATTACTAGTATCATAATTATCATTATCATCATCATTTTCATAATTGTTATTCTTTTTTTTCTTTTTTCTTTTTTGTTATTCTTACATTCATTATTGTTACTATTATTCACATTGTTATTGTTTTTGCGATCATTTTTTTTTTATCATTGCTGTCATCATTGTCATTATTATTAACATTGATATTAACAATAAAATGACATATCTGTTGTCTTTTATTATGTGAAAACAAGAAAACAAAATAACAAAGGTTATTTATTTATTTATCATTATTATTATTGATTTATTTTATCTTATTTTACTCATTTATTTATTTTGTTATTTCAGCATGTTTTTGATTCTTCGATTATATATATATATATATATATATATATATATATATATATATATATATATATATATATATATATATATATGTATATATATATATATATATATATACATTTTTTTTTTTTTTTTTTATCAGGGCATGTTTTGCATCTTGGTTTATTCTTCTACTAGACTGCTTTTTTGATAGATCTATCAATTTATCTATCTATCTATCTATCTATCTATCTATACACACACACACACACACACACACACAGATATATATATATATATATATATATATATATATATATATATATATATATATATATATATATGTATATATATTCCTTGATTTATTTATCTATCAATGTTTATTTTTCTCGTTTCATCTCCTTTTTCACATCCATTCTAATTCTTTGTGGTTTGCTTCTTGACGTGAAAAGTTAAATTAGCATGTATGGTATCAATGACTTGATAGAAATGGTTCTTGTCACTAGCGATAGTTGCACATGTAGTAGTAGTAGTTGGTTGCATTTATCATTATTTGCAGTATTGTTATTACCATTAATATTATTACTATCATTATCATTATTATTATTTTTTTTTTTTTTTTTTAGTATTATCAATATTATTGTTATTGTTATCATCATTTCCATTATTATTCTTATTGGCATTCTATTATTATTGTCATCGCCATTATAATTATGATCCTTATCATTATTATCATCATTATCATTATCATGTATTAGCCTAATCAATTTTGTTATTATTCTTATTTTCTTGTCATCAATATTATGGATACTATTATTGTTATGATTATCATTATTGATATTATCATTTCATTATTATTGTATT
>BOPN01006867.1:35000-37500 GCA_017312705.2 Penaeus japonicus
TACGAATATAACAAACAAGGAGAAAAAGACATTTTATACAGTAATGTATACAGTAATAAAAATGATAATACATTGGCAATGGTATGATTATAAAAAAAAGATAGATAAATCACCTTAAATCTCCTTTTTTCTTCTTTTCTTTTCTTTTTGCATTATCCTTCTCCTTCTTCTATTTTTGCTTTTCTTCATCCTTATACCATTTTCTCTTCCGTCTTCTTCGTCTTCTTCTTATTCTTTTTTTTTATTCTTATTCTTATTCTTCATTTTCTAACTCCTTTTCCTCCTCCTCCTCCTCCTCCTCTTCTTCTTCTTCTTCTTCTTCTTCCCCCTTCTCCTTCTCCTTCTCCTCCTCCTCCTCCTCCTCCGTCTCTTCTTCCTCATCTTCCTTCTCTTCCCTTTTCTTCCCCCTCCTCTTCCTTCTCTTCCCTTTTCTTCCCCCTCTTCCTTCCTAGTTCTTCTAAATTCCTTTCTCCACCCACACCATCCCCTCTCCTCCTCATCTTCCTCTTGTTCTTTCTCGTTCACCTTATCTTTAGTGCAATTTTGATCGTTATCTTTATATTCCTCCCTTCCTTCCGCGCTACATAACGGGGCGAGACAAATCGGCCGGTTCTGCTATTTCTGTCACGAATGTCAGTAATAAAGACGTTCCATTGTCTTCTTTTCTTTTCTTTCGCTCTGCGTCTGTCTCTATTGCTCTTTCTCTCTCTCTTTCGCTTTCTCTGTCTCTCTCTGTCTCTGTCTCTCTCTCTGTCTCTGTCTCTCTCTCTCTCTCTCTCTCTCTCTCTCTCTCTCTCTCTCTCTCTCTCTCTCTCTCTCTCTCTCTCTCTCTCTCTCTCTCTCTCTGTCTGTCTGTCTCTCTCTCTCTCTCTCTCTCTCTCTCTCTCTCTCTCTCTCTCTCTCTCTCTCTCTCTCTCTCTCTCTCTCTCTCTCTCTCTCTCTCTCTCTCTCTCTCTCTCTCTCTCTCTCTCTCTCTCTCTCTCTCTCTCTCTCTCTCTCTCTCTCTCTCTCTCTCTCTCTCTCTCTCTATCTCTCTCTCTATCTCTCTCTCTCTCTCTCTCTCTCTCTCTCTTCTCTCTATCTCTCTCTCTCTCTCTCTCTCTCTCTCTCTCTCTCTCTCTCTCTCTCTCTCTCTCTCTCTCTCTCTCTCTCTCTCTCTCTCTCTCTCTCTCTCTCTCTCTCTCTCTCTCTCTCTCTCTCTCTCTCTCTCTCTCTCTCTCTCTCTCTCTCTCTCTCTCTCTCTCTCTCTCTCTCTTTCCTTCCAGTCTTCCTAATTAGTGTCATCTTGCCCTCCTTTCTAGTGTCTCCTCCTCTTTTTTCTCTTTGTCTTTTTGTTATCCTTACTTTTCCTTTTTTCTTCCGTGTCCCACCTCCTGTTTCTCCTTTTTTTATTATCATCCACTCCTTGTCTCCTCTTCCTCCTTCCCTCATTTTTCCATCTATTTCCCTTCGCGCCTCTCTCCTCATATCCAGCGACATCATCTTTATCATATCTTCTTCCTCTTTAAATTTCTTCAATTACTCCATCCACGCCTCTTTCTCCTCCTCCTTCTACTACTACTACTACTACTCTCCCTCCTCCTCTTTCTCCTCTTCTTTTATCGGACAGTGCTATATTTCTCTCTTTCGTCCATTCCTGCCCCGTTCCTCCTCTTGTTCCTCCCACTCTCTCTCCCCCTCCCCTTCTTTTTCTCCTCCCCTCTTCCTCTACTCTTCCCTCTCTAGCGTCTGCCATCTCCATATCATCTTTACCTATGAGTAATTGCGTCATCCTCCTTCTCTCCATCCTATTCCGACGTATATTCCTCCTCATACATATCTACATCCTCCTCTTCCTCCTTTTTCTTTTCCTCGTAATCTCTATTTCCCACCATCTTGGCTTTCTCCTCCTCGTCTTCCTTCTTTTCTCTTTCTTCCCTCTTTTTCCCTTCCCCCTTCCCTTTCCTCGTAATATTCTTCTTCCTCTTCCTCCTTCTTTACTTCCTCCTCCTTCACTACCACCACCACCTCCCACTCCTCCTCCTCCTTCTCTTCCTTCTTCTTCTTCCCATTCCTCCTCTTCTACCTCCTCCTCTTCCTCTCCGTCTAATTCATCATTCTCCTCCTCTTCCTCCTTCTTCTCCTTCTCCTTTTCTGTTTCTCCTCCTCTTCCTTCTAGTAATTTTCCTTATCTTCCACCATTTTTTCTCCTCTTATTTTCTCTCCTTTTCGATATATTCCTCTTCCTTTTCATACACTTTTTCCATTTCCTTCCCCTTCCTTGATATCTCTTCCTCCTTCTAATCCTTTTCCTCCTCCTCATTCACCTCCCCCTTCCTTTTCACCTCCTCCACCTCCTCTTCCATATCTTTCTCTTCATTTGTTTCATTCCCCTCGTTTCCCTCATCTTTCTTCTTATCTTTGTCTCTTCCTACTCCTTCTCTTCTTCTAACCCCCGTCCTTTTCTTCCTCATCTTCCTCGATATATTCATGATCATCCATCCTCTCCTTCTCGTCCTCA
>BOPN01006867.1:45000-47500 GCA_017312705.2 Penaeus japonicus
GTCACAAATGAACAAAAACAACAGGAAAATACATGTGCGCATAGAAATATACGATTGTTGATTTCGATTATATCGTTAGTTGAGGAGTCTTCTCTTAATCGAAAAATCCTGGCTTAGTTCTCCCTTCTTTTTGCATTTAACTTCATCCCTCTGCATTTACATATAGATATAGATATACATATAACTTTAAATTTGTATTTTCTGTAAAACGAGAAGGTCATTAAGCAACTTACTAAATAATCTTTAACATTCATCACTTCCAAATGACTGAATGAATCTGGTCAAAACCCTCAACTAATCTCCACTTTTCTCTTTCCCATTCTCCTCCTACAGGTGAAAACAAGTCCCTCCTCTCGTCTCCCCTTATCATCATCTTCGTCAGTATATTGGGGGTCTTCCTGTTCCTCATCCTCATCCTCGTCCTCGTCACTCGCTGGAGGAAAAACAACAACACCGGAGGGGCGAGTGGCTCCACCTCCGTCGTGGCTTCGTCGAAATCTTCTCCTCCCATCGAAGGCCAGGCAGGAGGAGGAGGAGGAGGAGGAGGTGGAGGAGGGCTTCAAGAGGTGGGCGAAGGAGGAGGTGATGACAGACAAGGAGGGATGGGCAAGGACGAAGGGATGGAGAAACAGCAACAGCAGAAGGCGAGTAAACCGAAGAAGAAAGTGGTCGTTATAGAGAATGGGAAGGACCGAGTGGGCCTGAGTGACGTTACGTCAGCGGATGTTACGACATCTAAAGGTTCGTCTTTTCTTCAATACGTATTCCTTCTTTTTATGTTGCCATACAGTGATGAAATATAGATATATGCTGAATTGCTGAATGCATGAAAAATAAATGAAGTAATGTTTGTAAAATTCGTTTTTACATTTTTTTATTCCATCAGTTTATATATATCATTATTGAGTCTATTTTTAATGTTGATGTTGATATCATCATCATTATTGTTGCTGTTATTGTTTTCATTATCATTATCTTTTTTATTATTTTTATCATCAATATTATCATTATTACCGTCATCGTTATTATCATTTTTATTATCATTATCATTATTATTATTATCATTATTATCATTATCATTACTATCATTATCATCATTATTATAATTATCATTATTATTATTACTATTATTATTATTATTATTATTGTTATTATTATTGTTATTATTATCATTATTATTATCATCATTTCGTCATCATTATCATCATCATCATTATTGCTTTTGTAATTGTTATCATTATCATTATAATATTTGTTATCATTATCATTATCATTATAATATTTGTTATCATTATCATTATCATTATAATATTTGTTATCATTATCATCATCATTGTTATTATCATCACCATCCCCACTATCACTTTTATTCTTAGATTCTGCCAATCATCAATCTTCTACTTAAGTTTGACATTTATTACAATGCACTGCGTAGAGTTGGCACTCTTGGCATCCCTCTTCCCTCTTGTAAAAATGCCAGGCTTCGAGGTCTGTCACTAGATTTATACACGAGCTCGCCATAGCCGTCCATTCATAGAACTTGCCACGTTCAAGATTTTTTGAGTGTCCTTTGTCAGGCTTGTTTTTGAAATCATGATTTTTGTTGATTACCATCTTCGTTATTTTTGTTTTTGTTATTCTTATTAGTATGATTATAGATCCTTTTTATTATTATTATTATCATTATTATGACTATTATCATTATTATTATTATTGTTATTATTATTATTATTATCATTATTATTATTATTATCATTATTATCATTATTATTATCATTATTATTATTATTATTATTATTATTATCAGTATTATTACTATTACTATTTTTATTATTATTATCATTTTTAATATCATCATCGTCATTATTGTTGTTGTTGCAATTGTTATATCTTTATATAATTACTATTGCCATTATTACTTTTGGTCTTACCATCAATATTATCAAATTTATTTTTTATCTTTATCATCATCATGGTAATTTTAACATTAATGTTATTATTAATTTAGCTGCTGTTGCTATCATCAACATTGTTATCAGTATCAGTATCATTTTGTTATTGTTGTTATTATTATTATTGTTGTTATCATTGTCATTCTCGTTATAATTTGTATCATATTCATTAACTACTATTATCATTATTATCATTATTAGCATTATTCGTATTGTCTTAATTGTTAATAATATTATTATTTTCATCATTATTATTATTTTCATCAATGATAATAATTATTATTACTATCATCATTTTCATCATTTCCATCGTTATTCTCATTGTTGTTGTTGTTATTACTATTATTAGCATTAGTATTATTATCATTATCATCATTGCCAACTTTAGTATTAGATATTACTTACATATTCATATGATTAGCGCATGTGTGCTTGCATATCTGTGCAAACTTGCAATTGTCCTTTATCAGCTAGAGGCAATAGCGAATGCTTGCATATTATGCTTTTCACATAGAAATAGCTCAAGTATTTCCACATACATACTGCTT
>BOPN01006867.1:55000-57500 GCA_017312705.2 Penaeus japonicus
TCTACCTTTTCCCCTCCTTCTTTCCTTCCTTCCTTCCTCCTTCTTTCCTACCTTTTCCCCTCCTTCTTTCCTTCCTTCCTTCCTCCTCTTTCTTTCATACTTTTCCCCTCCTTCTCTCCTTCCTTCCTTCCTCCTCCTCCTTTCCTACCTCTTCCCCTCCTTCTTTCCTTCCTTCCTCCTCTTTCTTCTTTCCTACCTTTTCCCCTCCTTCTTTCCTTCCTTCCTCCTCTTTCTTCTTTCCTACCTTTTGCCCTCCTTCTCTCCTTCCTTCCTCCTCCTCCTTTCCTACCTCTTCCCCTCCTTCCTCTCCCTCTTCCTCTCTTCCTCCTCCTTCTTTTCTACCGTTTCCTCCTTCTTCTTCCTTCCTTCCTTCTTTCCTACCTTTCCCTCCTTTTTTCCTTCCTTTCCTTTCCTCCTCTTTCTTTCATACTTTCCCCTTCTCTCTCCTTCCTTCCTTCCTCCTCCTCCTTTCCTACCTCTTCCCCTCCTTCTTTCCTTCCTTCCTCCTCTTTCTTCTTTCCTACCTTTTCCCCTCCTTCTTTCCTTCCTTCCTCCTCTTTCTTCTTTCCTACCTTTTGCCCTCCTTCTCTCCTTCCTTCCTCCTCCTCCTTTCCTACCTCTTCCCCTCCTTCTTTCCTTCCTTCCTCCTCCTTCTTTCCTACCTTTTCCCCTTCTTCTTTCCTTCCTTCCTTCCTTAATCCTCCTCCTTTCCTACCTTTCCCCCTCCTTCTTCCCTTTGCCGCTTCCTACACCTTGTATATGCCAAAGGGAGACTTATCGAGATTTTAATCCTGGTTTAACACCGCGCTTCATTTCCGCTCGCTGGGCTTCGTGTCGTTTTCCTGATATATGCTGACTGGATGGACTGGCCAGAGTGTAGGGAGGAGGGGGGAGGTGGAAGGAGGGGGAGGTGGGAGGCGGGAGGGGGAGGTGGGAGGGGGAGGAGGGGGAGGGGGAGTAGGGGAAGGTAGAAGAGAGAGGAAGGGGAAAGCTGGGAGTTGTGTGGGGGAGAGGGGTAAGAGAGAGAGAGGGAGAGAGAGACAGAGAGAGAGAGGGAGGGAGGGAGGGAGCGAGCGAGCGAGACAGTGAGAGAGAGAGAATGAGAGAAAGAGAGAGAAAGAAAGAGAAAGGGAAAGAAATTGAGAAAGAGATAGAGAGAGAGAAAAGAGGATGGATTTTGGCATGGAAGGTGGGAAAGTAGAGGGAAGAAAGGGGAAATGGAGGAGGAGGAGGAAGGTTAGGAAAGTGGAGGGGGAGGGGAATAGAAGAATAAATGAGGAGGAAGAGAGGAAAGAAAAAGAGATAAGAGTGAGAAAAAGTGAAAGGGGAAAGAGAAAACATAAGGAAAGGAAAATAGGAAGGTTAAAAGGAGAACTCACAAAAGATGGGGGGAAGGGGTAGGAAGAGGGGAAAAAGAGGGGAATTATCAATTTGAAAAAGAAATGGGAGAAAGGGATGAAGTAGAATGAATAGAGAGGAAAGTAGGAGAAAGAAAAAGAAAAAAAAAGAGAAGAACAGGGAGGGGGAAAATAATGAAAGAATACAGGGGAGAGAACAGGACAAAAATTGGAAAAGGGGGAAATGAATGGAGATCAGAGAAAAGAAAGAAAAGGAAAACAGGAAGAGGAATAAAACGAGATTTTAAAAAAATGGAAATGAAAAGCGGGGAAAAGCATTTTACGACGTTCGCATCGGCTGATATTGCAAAGAGACGGTTGATGACGGCGTGTGTGTCTGTTCGTGCATTCGTCTATATCGTTCGAGGACGCGGGTGGGTGGGTGTGGGAGAGTGGGGGGAGGGGTATTATCATTTCAAACTTCGGTTCTTTCATTATAATTTCTATGAAAGAAAAGTTTTTTTTTCAGATATACTTTCCCCCCTTGTATCATTAATTTGTGTAATTCTATTCACATGCCTTTCTGTTTACTTTTATTTCTCTGCCTAATTGCATATCCATCTGTATAGATTTGCCTGCCTCTCTCTTTCACGGACTTGGTTTTCTCTATTATCTCTTTGTTCAAGAGTTGTTTTTCTCTTTTTTTCCTATGTCCTATCCTCTCTCTCTCTCTCTCTCTCTCTCTCTATCTCTATCTCTATCTCTATCTCTATCTCTATCTCTATCTCTATCTCTATCTCTATCTCTATCTCTATCTCTCTATCTATATATATATATATATATATATATATATATATATATATATATATCCCTGGCTCTGGCTCAGTCTCTTTCTCTCTTTTCTTTTTTTTTCTTTGTTTCTCTCTTCTTTTCTCTTTACCTGTCCCTCTATATTTTTCTCTCCCTCTCTCGTACCTCTTTTTTTTTCTCTCACACCTCTTCTCTCTCCTTCTCTCTTACTCTCCCTTTCTCCTCTCTCTTTTTATCCCTCACTCTCCCCTTCTCGTGTTTTTATTCTCTCTCTCTCTCTCTCTCTTTCTCTCTCTCTCTCTCTCTCTCTCTCTCTCTCTCTCTCTTTCTCTCTCTCTGTCTCTGTTTTTCTC
>BOPN01006868.1:32500-37500 GCA_017312705.2 Penaeus japonicus
CAACAAAGGCATAGTTTCGGCAGCTGTTTCGTCGGGCAGAGGCGGGAGCTGCGGAGCGCCATTGTGACTGTGTGTGGGTGGTCGATGCGCTACACGCGGTCGGTATATAAGCTCGTCACAATACGTCACAGTCGCTTATCCGCCGGTAATTGGTCTCAAATGGGCGTCTGGAATGGGCGTGACATTACGCACGGTCACGAACATTCGCGGACGTACGCACAAACACACACACACACACACACACACACACACACACACACACACACACACACACACACACACACACACACACACACACACACACACACACACACACACACACACACACATACTCACAGAGACTTGACTGCTATACGATCCGTCTGAAAGTGTTTTGTGTAGCGACTCTGCAATGACTGAAGGTTTTTGGATTCTTCAGGAGAAACGCATCTCCAGGGGAAAGATCGGCTTGCAATGCAGGATGATTTTTGCAATGAGAGTGGGGTCTGAATAAGATGATATATACATGCTAAAGCTGGTAACGGGATGGAAGACAGAGAAAAGAAAAATGTATATAAGATTGTAAATTAACAATGAAGAAAGAAATAAGATTGTTTGTTTATAAATCTGACACCGGACGTGTGTGTGTGTGTGTGTGAGTATGTATATATATATATATATATATATATATATGTGTGTGTGTGACGGAAATCTTCTTAGTCAATGTATTTATCTTCGAAAAGAAGGTTATGATTTGAATAATCTGTATAATGTGTACACACACACACACACACACACACACACACACACACACACACACACACACAAACACACACATGTATGTATACATGTACATATGTATAGATAGATAGATAGATACACACATTTTTAGTCATGAAACTCTGATTTTAGTATTCGAAATCGCTGTCACGGCGGGAGATATTACGAAGCGCTTCCGTGTTGGCTTTCTAGATTAGAGTAAAGTAAATAACCAAACAATGTATCAAAGTTCCGGAAGAAAGTCGAATCCTCTGCGTCTCAAAAGCTTCGAAACTCTGTACACTCTAAATAACTAGCTATCAAAATGTAGTGAAAATGCAAAAAAAAAAAAAAATAAATAAAAATGAAGAGATACGTAGATAAATCGATTTACTAACTTTGTTCTAGCCAAGGAAACACAGCTACGACTTTTTAACAGCATACAAGTAAAAATAATACGATCGAACTTTTTGTCTAGCAAAACAAAATGGAGTAATGGGCCATCTCATTCACCTTCATTTCTTTATCATTTTAATCTATTATCGTACGTATGGAGTCTATTCATTATTCTTATTTCATCTACTCATTCATTCTCAGAAACAAGATCGAAAGAAATAACAATAAAATATAAAACCAGAATTTAGAGTGGATCGCGGTACTTATTTACCGAGCGTTGTCAACAATATTTTCTTGTAAATTTGAAACACCTATATAAAGAACAAGGTTTCACCAGACAAAACAAGGGGAGATTATGTGGTTGATTGCACACTCGATTGCATCTGTTGCAAGAACTTTCACTCTGTCTTCTGTTTCCTTGTATCCGAATTTCTTGATTGGATACCGTAAATTTTGGCGCGTTTTTTTTTTTTTTTTTTTTTTTTATCTATTTTGGCGGGGGAAAGCGAAATTCTTTTCTTTTTTGTGTGTGTGGAATGATACAGGCTGATGAATATATATATATATATATATATATATATATATATATATATATATATATATATATATACCTATATATATATATATATATATATATATATATATATATATATATATATATATATATATATATATATATATATATATATATATACATACACACATACACACGCACACACACACACGAACACACACACACACACACACACACACACACACACACACACATACACCGTGTTTTATCATTATCTTTTTTTCTTAGATCTTATCAATATTTATGTTTTTGTGTGTTTTATAATTTTGTTTAATCTTTTTTTTGTGTGTGTGTGTTATCATACTTTTTTTTTTTTTTTAGATTTTATCAATATTTATTCTTTTTTGTGTTTTATATTGATGATAATAATAATATTTTTTTTTTTTATAGATTTTATTAATATTTATTCTTTGTTTTTGTTACATCATTATCTATTTGTTTCATTGATTTTATCATTCCGTAACCTGTGTCGCTCTCGCTCATTATGTGTTGTCATCGTCACTTTCCTCCGATAGCATGAGCTGGTCTGGCATCGTCCACGTGTTCTTCGCTTGGGGGATCTTCTCGGACCTGTCGATGCTGTTGTAGACTTTGAATTGGCTGGTGGAGTTGCTGCTGTCATCACCCAAGAACAGCAACAGGTCTCTCAGGCTCTGGCGCTTGCATGGCAGGCTCTGGCTCTGAGAGATCCACTCTCGGATCGTCCGCGTTTCGTCCGTGTGGGGGAACATGTCGGAGAGACACCTGCCGATGCTGTAGACGTCGGACTGGGCGGTGCAGGGGCCCTGTTTCTTCGAGCGACGGATTTCCGGCGCTTGGTACGCGTGATCAATCCACTCGATCGGCAAATTGAGTTTTTCGTATCTCAAGTACAGGAGTTCTAGGCCGATGAGAGTCACCTAGAACCCGTCGTCGGTGTCCTTGACGCAAATGTGATGCGGTGCGAGGTTGTTGTGGACCAAGCACTCCCCGTGCAGAAGATGCGCGGCCTTGCAGACTTGCTTGGCGATAGAAAAGCGACTGGTCATATCCAGGGGCCTTTTGCTCCGCATGAAGTGCTCCAGGTCCTGGCCTGCGTCTTCGGTCACGAGACACATGGACTCGGGGAAGACGCCGACGAGGCACTGGAAGCCCTCCTCTTTGGCAAACAGCTTCATGACCATGGCTTCCAAAAGGAAAGCACGGAACATGTCGAGGCTCTCTGCATATTTCAAGATGATCCCCATCTGTTCATTCATGAACACCTTGATGCGGCCGTCTTTAGGAAGCTGCCTGGGCATCATTCCCATGCAGATGCAGACCTCCTGGAAGGATGACAGGACTGGTATACCCTGGCGGCCACAGAACCTGCTGATGACGGCGAGTTCCTCTAGGGATGGCTTTCTCAACTCGCTCGACTTGAGGGATAGCCGTTTCAGTTGAGATTGGAAAAGTTGCAACTTTTGGTATTTTGGCTTGCCAGTTTTGTCATTCGGCTGATTAAGCTGTTTTTCATCCTGTTGCTTTGGCTTTGTCTTGCCTGGAATATTCTCCTTATTTTTTGAAAGGTCTTTCTCCAGGTTGAGAACTGTCTTCAGCGTCTGAATCCCTGTCTCTTCGGGCGCTTTGACCGCCTGATTCTTCTTGACAACCAACAGCACTTCATCTAGAGTCGGCAAGTTTCTTTCGCTGCTGTCTTTGAGGGCACTCTTGCATGATATTTCCTCGAGAGAGCAGTTAGTGGTTGGACCTATAGAGGTATTATCCTTTTGAGATGCTTGGACAGTCTGCTGTTTGTCCGAGGTCTTAACCTCCTTCTCCATCTCACCCTTACCTATCTGGTCACACTTGTTCTGAACAATCTTCACTTTCCCTGGAACTGTCCATGCACTATCTTCCACAGGCTTTTGGGTGGTCTGTCCTGTGGTTGAGGTCTCACTTGTCTTCTTTGGAGGCAACCCCACTTTGCAAGGAGTCGTCTTAATGCGCCCGATTGGGTACATTTGGTCATCCTGCAACCTCTTATGATTTGCTACCTGGTCATATTTGTTCTGACCAAACCTCACTTTCCCTGGAACAGTACATGTCTCGTACTTTACAGGTTCAGGGACAGGCTCTCGTTTGCCCAAGGGCGTGTCCACCTTCGTCTTAGCCGCATCGTCTTGCGCAGATTTACTCGGGATGTCCTGAACAGTCCCGACCTTTCTTGGCGCCGTCTCAGTGCGACTGAAGAGGTCTGCTTGGTGAGTCTCCTCCCTCTTGAGGGCGACCTGCTCCGTGCCTGAAGAATTCTTCAGCTTAAACTGCGTCTCATCCAAGGTTTCGTGAGGGCGTTTGTCTTGAATCTTCTTCTCCGGACCGAACTGGTCGTTCCTGGAAGAGTTCGGCATCACCAGAGGCTGTGGACGGTGGTGGCCGAAATATATATATATATATATATATATATATATATATATATATATATACCCAGAAACTGTCCATGCACTATCTTCCACAGGCTTTTGGGTGGTCTGCCCTGTGGTTGAGGTCTCACTTTGTCTTTGGAGGCAACCCCACTTTGGTAAGGAGTGGTCTTAATGCGCCCGATTGGGTACATTTGGTCACCCTGCAAACTCTTATGATTTGCTACCTGGTCATATTTGTTCTGACCAAAGCTCACTTTCCCAGAAACTGTCCATGCACTATCTTCCACAGGCTTTTGGGTGGTCTGCCCTGTGGGTAAGGTCTCACTTCTCTTCTTTGGAGGCAACCCCACTTTGTAAGGAGTGGTCTTAATGCGCCCGATTGGGTACATTTGGTCCTCCTGCAACCTCTTATGATTTGCTACCTGGTCATATTTGTTCTGACCAAACCTCAATTTCCCAGAAACTGTCCATGCACTATCTTCCACAGGCTTTTGGGTGGTCTGCCCTGTGGGTAAGGTCTCACTTCTCTTCTTTGGAGGCAACCCCACTTTGCAAGGAGTGGTCTTAATGCGCCCGATTGGATACATTTGGTCACCCTGCAAACTCTTATGATTTGCTACCTGGTCATATTTGTTCTGACCAAACCTCAATTTCCCTGGATATGTATATGTCTCGTACTTTACAGGCTTAGGGACAGGCTCTTGTGTGCCCAAGGGCGTCTCCATCTTCGTCTTAGCCGCATCGTCTTGCGCAGATTTACTCGGAATGTCCCGAACAGTCCCGACTTTTCTTGGCGCCGTCTTAGTGCGACTGAAGAGGTCTGCTTGGTGAGTCTCCTCCCTCTTGAGGACGACCTGCTCCTTGCCTGAAGAATTCTTCGGCTTCTTAAACTGCGTCTCATCCAAGGT
>BOPN01006868.1:62500-65000 GCA_017312705.2 Penaeus japonicus
ACGGCTGGATGAGGGAAGGGTAGCTGGGGGTGGATGAGGACACTAAGAGGAACAAGTGTGGATGAGGGGAACGCTGGGTGAGGGAAGGGGGGAAGAGGGGACACAGAAGACGACAAGTCTGGGTGAGGTAAAGAGCACTGATGGTGGTGAGAGTAAATCCGTATGAGGGAATTGAAGAGGGAGGGTGGACGCTGGGTGAGGAAAGAGGAACTAAGGATGGGAGAACAATGAGAACACTAAATGAGAGGAAAGGCATCGAAACTAGAAGAACAGTACTGGACGAGAGGAACACAAGGTGAAAAGAACAGAGGGTACAATGAACACTTTAGAACACTGCATACAGATGAAAATGAAAACTAGAAAAACTAGAACAAAGTGTATACATAAAAGGGACAATAAGCAAAATAATGGTACCTAAAGATCTTACTGAAAGATGGATGAATAACCCTGAATGACATTGATACAGAACAGCTAAGAATTTCCCTCACGCTAAAGTAGGATGGAATTCTATGTCATGTTACCAAGGAATGAGGTATGGGTAAACATGGCCTCTCCTAAGGTGAGAACTCTACTATAGAGTAAGCCTATTTGTTAAGTGGAGTAACGATCATTCAATGTTTTCTCATTTATTTTCGGTTCTAGTGTCAAGAACCGCTCACCCCCAATCGACATCGTACTCGACCATGTACAATCAACGTATAAGGTTTGTTTGCGTGACTGAAGCTTCGAAACATCAACCACTGGAATGCGATATATCTAGAATCAGTATTCGGAACATGCTTTGAAAGGAATTCGATCACTAACTGTATGTACTGCGTAGGATTCTGAACAATATGCCTGCATGCTTTCACGATTATGCACTGTCGAGCTTCCGAGATCAAAATGCAAACACATATACACACACACGAACAGAATTCTTTATATATAGCTTTATACCACGAGTCAAATTTATTACCGTGACCTCTCAGCTAGCAGTGTGAGACATCGCGTCTGTGAATGAGCTAAACATACTTCACACTCTGTTGGAATGCGTATTACAAGATACCTCAGTGATAAATACTTTTGCTTCAGTTATTTTTGTCGCCGTCACTTCCCACACAACTCTCCTCCACATCTCCCTTCCCCTTTTCCTTCTCTCCCTTTCTCCTCTTCTCCACATTTCTCATTCCTCCCTTCCCTCCCCCCATCTTTTCACAATATCCCACTTTCAAGCTCCCTTTCTCGCCCTTTCTTTCTCCCTTTCTCTTATCCTCTTCCTCTTCTTCCCTCTCATCAACACACACCTTCTCCTTCTTTTTTCTCACCACCCCCCCTTCATCTCTCATCTTCCCCTTCTTCCCTCTCATCACACCCCCTCTTCTCCTTCTCTTCTTTCACCCTCTCCCCTTCCTTCTTCTCCCCACTCCTCCCTGCCATCAACACCCCTCCCTCTCTCTATCTCTCTTCTCTCCCCTCCCTACTTCCTTCCTTCCTCTCCCCAGTCTCATCTTCCCTCATCTTCCCTATCGTATCCCCTCCCCCCTTCCTACCTCTCCCCTCCCCCCCTCCTCTACCCCCCACCCCACCCCACCCGCCCCAATGAGATGTCTGTCCGCTGTATATCACGCCCCCTGTCCTTGTCTTCATTTATTTAAGCTTACACAGCGGGGTGTTCGCTCTGCTGTGGTCGGCCGTCGCCACCCCTTCGCCTCGCCACTGAGAACCAGATGCTGGGGATGAGGGCGAGGGGCAGGGGCGGGGGGTGAGGGCGAGGGGCAGGAGCAGGGGATGAGGGCGAGGGGCTGGGGAGTGGGTGGGTACTGTCCTGAGGAGAACCTCCTTGATATATAGAAGTTCATGGGGATATTAGTAGATTTGAAAACTTCGTGAAAGGCAGCATTTCCCGAGAGTTAGAACCCTCTTGGGTTCTAGAACCTCCAGCGTATCATACATCCTTTCCTGAATATGTTGAACCTCCTGATATCCAAACGTGCCTTGTAGTTTGGGGAAGAATATGTGGCAAAGTAGAACCTCTAGCTATGTAGTCCGCGAGTCCTTTTCCCTCCTTCTCTGGATATAGTTCGAAGGAAGATGTGCCGTGCTTAGGTTCCCCTCTCTTCTCCCCTCTGCGCTGACGGACGCTCCCCTCTGTCACCAAAGAGGGTGGGCGCGGGGAGGGTCGCGTCGCAGGAGGAGTAACTCAGGTAGATTTTCGTTCGGGGGTTTGGTAGAAAAGGGTTTTCTGTTGAGCTATTCGTTTCAATATGATGGTTCAAGATGTTTGTTTTTTTATCGTGATTTTTTTTCTTTTTTAAGGGGGGGGGGGGTATTAATTATGTGCTAAGGGGAATTATTAATTAGGTATGATGGTAGAAATATTAATCTTAATCGTCATCATCTTACTATTCTTTCTGCGATATGTGTACTCCGATCGGGTGTACATTACTTTAATCATTATCATCTTGCATACATTTACGTGCTTTGTTACGCGGCGTTATCTTCTGGATCCCAGATCGCCGTG
>BOPN01006869.1:0-10000 GCA_017312705.2 Penaeus japonicus
TATATATATATATATAGACATATAGATAGATAGATAGATAATACTAATATTACATGTTAATCAATGACCTTTGCTATGGAAGAGAGGCCTGGCTTCTGTAAGATAAAGTAACTACTATATGCCTTAAACTAGAAACAAACGATAAAATATAACAAACATATCCATTTCTACATGCAATTATATCAATTCTACTATGCAGTTAATTTTAGTAGCTCATCTCAATAAACTCGTCAAAGTCAAAAAAGGGTTGATCACTAGCACTAAAAAATCCTTTTGTTTAGACTTTACATAGCTCCATTCCGCACGTACATATTTCTCGGGTATTTTTGTAATTTCTAGTTGCTTTCGAATTCCTTCAGGTTGCCTTGCTTATAGAAAGGCTAGTCTATTTACTGGCCCTTACATTTGATTTCCAGCTAGTGACAGTCTTATCTATAAGGTTTAATGTTACCGCTAAATAGTCATACATTCCTCGATAATTAGAAACATCAGCGACTGGTTTACAATATTACCATAAAGATAATCTAACAATTTACACTTGCTATTAAGACACAAACTACATGAACATTTTTATCATTCAAACCAGCCAAAACAGTTCTTACTGGTGCGTAGGACTTAATGTGAAAAATGGAATTCCATTGATCGAGCTTGGTGAAGGCCGGGTCTAACAGCTGATTGCCAAACGAAAGAACCAGGCCGTAGGAACGGGATACCCTCCGGCCCTTCCATTGTAGGCGATTCCCTTTTTGGCAAGTTTTAATTAAGATACTAAGGAATGTGTTTATTATTTGCATAGTAATGCTGTAGGTCTATTCGAAGTCGTATATCCAGAATGTACTTTTACTTTCGTGCAAAGCATTTTAGGAAAAAGTCTTTTGAATGTTACTTATCATTTGATCCGAGAAAGCTACCAGAGGTGATATTTGGTAAAGGCCAGGTAATGCTTACAGACACTACTGGTAAGCTTTATGTATAACTAGAGGAAAATTTGGAAAAAATACAATTGTTGTTATTATTATTAAGAAAATGAAAATTCTGCCCAATATATGGTTTTAGACTGCATATAGAAAACATGACTTTTAATACTGTATTCTGTATAGCATAAATAGAGCTAAATGTGACCTCTTCAGGGAATCAAGTTGCTATATATTTATTTTCTCTTAACAATTGTAGGAAATTAGTCACTGAAAGAATGTATTTCACATACTAAACTTTGAATGACCCTCTGTTGAACTGCATAAGAATATGATAGAAGAACTTTGTAAGATCTACACATGACATTGATGTTGATAAGTCTTACTAAGAGGTGTGAAAGAAGTTGGATCACGCAAGAAAGTTAATGTTTTTTGTGAATCATGTAAACTGTTAGAATGACAATGGTAATTCTTTTCCAGTAAGAAGTACCGAAATAGAATTTGTTAACAATTGCTTTAATGTGTGGATGTTATGTATGCATTCATTGTGGATTATTATGAAGAAAACTCTAATTTCATTGCCTTTCTTTTGGTATTTTTGATATTTGGATTTTCACTGTGCACACTAAAGAGGACTTTCATCTTTCACTAAATAGATCAAGATGGTTTCTCTAAGGATGGCAACCACTTATTTGGCCTCAAATTATTGAATTTTAAAAGAATATTAAAAGATAGTTTAGAATCCCCTCACAATGTCTATAAGAAAACAAAATAAGAAACATTTGTTGACTCAAGAGTAAAAAGTGGTTAAAGCCCTTAAACAAAGGTTTTGAGTTTAGAGATGGATGCTGCAGATAACACAGGCACTAAAGGTCTTGGGGGAGTCCATAGAAAGTCAAGGTTTCTAGTTGATGTAATACTTATTTCACAGAAATACTAAGGAAATACATCACATCTGTCTGTTTTATGATATTGCTCTTTATTTCGATCATAATTAGACAAAATTGAGAGCTAGGTTTAATTTTATTATTTATGTGAAACACAAATGTTCTTATCAGATGGTCTTTTGAGTCCAAAATGGATTCCGTTTTCTGCCAGTTGACTCATGTCATTTTTAGTTATTATTTGCATTGTATGAAGATTTGCTGTCACATATGATTTGTTTTCCATAACAGTATTTAAGTTACTGTAAAGATCCTAACATATAACAAATCCCCCCCCCCCCCAATTTCTACTGCTTCTCAAGCACTAAGTTACAGCATTTGGATCTGATCACCAGCATGGATATCATATAGCCAATATATAGACAACCTGACTACCATTTACATATTCACTACAATTTTGTTCATGTCATATTCTGAATTTTATGCTATATTATGTCATAATTGATTGCACAAGTTGAAAATCTGTTTGAAATTAACTTGTTGCTCTTATTACAGGACTACCTCCCTAGCACTTACAAAAATGGCCTTGCTAATTCATAGTAAGGTCATTCAGCACAGGATTCTGCAGGTAAATGGTGGAAGATTTTTTTTATTATTGCACTTATCACTCACAAACTGTTATTCCTTCTTCTCCTTCTTTATATTATTATAAAAAGTAGTTTATTGTCAACAATAGTTAACAGATGTGCAGATGTCTGATTCTTGGGACAGATGAAAAATGCTAGAACAGTGCCTTCTTCTATGATTAATTTCACACAAAAAATGAGTTGCATTTTTGGAATCTAAGAAAGAAAACCTTTGAGAAGAGACTTCAAAATATGACAGCACAAGACTTTCACCGAAATGCAACATCATGTTTTAAAATATTGATGATTATGATTTATTTTGAAGCAAATAACCACATCTAGAAAATTATTTTGATTTAAAATGTATTTCTTAGAGTAAATGCTAGTTAAACCAAGAAACTTTCTAGTTTGTTGGACTTTTATATTCATGGATCCAGTAATATGGAAAAGTGAGAATATAGGATCTTGATGTCAGTTGGCATTGCTTAAAGAAAAGAAGAAAATCTACTTTATTCTTTTGACCCACTGGAATATCAATTTTTTTTTTTTTTTTTTTACTTGGCTTTATCTGAAGTTGTGATACAAGAAACCTAAAAAACATTATAAATCTACACAAATATTGTAAATATTTACAGGTATCACCCATCAGGAGGAGGGAGTTAGTGAGACCTTTTCACAAGTCTTTTGTGTAAGTGTTATTGTTTTGTGAGACAAAAAAGTAAAAAAAAAATATATATATACTGAATTTTATTAATCTTTAGAATTAGAATTTTAATTTTTGTTATTCTTGTTCATTTTCTAAGTATATGGTAAAAAGAGTGGTAAATGTTTGTATGCTTTTGTATTGTTATGTTGATTTTAATTAACATTTTCAGATGTCAGAGTGTTTCTGTTAAAGATGATAGTTATCAATACATCCAAAAGTCCAAGGTTCCTTCAATGCACTTTCAGAAGTCTCTTCTACGTCTCCCAATTCCAGGTAAAAATTTTGTTTTTATTAGGCTAAAGTAAAGACTTTTCAATAGTCCTTTTATAATGTATTAGGATGCGGTGAATTTTCTGTCTTTCACTTATTGTCATGTGACTTTCTTGCATATTGTCTGATATATGATGGATATGCTTCATTCATAAAAGCATCAACTATTTTAATTTGATATGAAACACTTACATAATTGGGAAGTTTAAGGATGTCAGCAACAGGGACATCTCTCAATAATAGTTTCTTTTGTTTTCATATTTACTTTATGCATATCAACAATATGAACTATTTTTCTACACAATAGTAGCTTATTTTTATCCAGTAAAAGAAGATGCCATTGGTGGATGTCCTTACTACCGCTGACCCTAGACTTCCCCCACCCAATACTAAATGCTCCCCACAAGTGTACCAGTCACCTATGTTATTCCTCTATTTTGACATTAGCATAGTGCAGAGAGTAAATCCTAAGATACTTTCTTGCTTGAGAGAAGCTAATTTTTACCCATTTGATCTTAAACCCACACAAAGAGCCTAAATATGTGAAAGCGTATAACACTGTAACATCTTTGAAAATTAAGGTATTTTTGGTCAAGGCTCCACTAACTTTAGATTTGTCTGGCACTTTCATAGATTGTGTTGAACACTGTTGATTCACATTTTGATTAATCTTTCTGCACTAGGCCACAACTGAAAAATGCACAGCCAGGTGTTGTCATCTCAAGTTGTCCTGTGTGTTTTCTTTTATTTTCTAGACTTATGGTATGATATATGAGCATATATACAGTATAATAGCACTATGACAGTAATTGACATTTAGTATTATGCCCTAGTTACACAGCAGGAGGAATAAATATCTTGTAATTTATGAGACACATGCTGCAGGAAGGTTAACCCATTTGTGCCGGTTGAAGTTCTATTATGTGGTCTAAAAATATCCTCGGACCTGGGTGATGTCCTGTGATATTGTGCATTTTCTTGCCGAGTTCTGGGAGGGGCAATTGTAACGTGCTGAAACTTCAGCAATAGATCGGTAAATTGTTCTCAAATATAATAATTTTACATCATTTCTTAGACTCTGTTACTTAAGTTTAGGTGTTTGAATGCAGTAAAATGAGACATAACATTAAAAAAATGATGTCACAGAAAACTACGTAATATTGATGACATCATGGTAATTTCTGCTTCTTGATCGGTTGAATAAAAAACTGAGTAAAAAAACTGTTGTAAAATCATACCTGTTTGGCCAAGAAATAAAATAAAGTAAAAATTACTAATGCAATACTACTACTAATTTATGTCACATCACAAGGTACATGCACATACTCATATGTATGTGTATGATTATTCATATTGTTCTTTCGTTTTGCCAAAAAAAAAATGTATAAAACATGTTTTTTGATGCCCCACTAAAAGATTGCTTCCACCTTCCTTTAGTATTTTCATATAGAAGTGAAGAATATAGGCAAAGTTCAATAAAGTAAAACTAAAAAGGCATTACTGTAACATGTTTTTCGACCAAAATAACTCCTCTGAACATGGCAATATTTTTACATTCCTTTACATTGTAGACACATTCATGAAAACCACAAGAAAAGGGTGGGTAAAAAACGATCTGAGAGGATCAGCCCTGGCACAAAGTGTCGCTCGCTCGTTATCTTCCCAGCATAAGTGGGAATAGGCAAAAATACGTCCCGTTGTGAAGGGGTTATTGTGGCCTATGTCCCAAGCCATAATATTTAATCCTATATGTATATTCCATTGACTATATTATATTTGAGGTCACATAGAATGAGGCAGTTAACCCATTGCAGACGGTTGACATACATGACACAGGAGCCTTGGCCTTACGACGGGCGTCATGACGTACATGACGTTTGGGGATTTTGGATCATTGTGCTATTTTATTGTGCTATGAGTAAGGAGTAAGTGATGATGGCAATTGCAGTCATAATTACTATAGTTACCGCAATATTGAGCAAACTTCCAAAACCTAGATGTCACCACTTTCTTCTAGCACCAGTAAGAGAGAGAGCCTTGAATGGCACCCTTCCATTCTAGCAAGCACTATCTTTAGAGAGTGATGGCACACAGCAAGTTGACGACCTCTTGCTCTAAAGTACCACAGATGAAGGATGTGCAGGCAAAACGAGACGAGGAAGTTGACTCAAACCATACCCAGTGTCTAAAATATGCTCCTGTGCCAATAGGGATGCCTTTTACTGTGGCACTCACAGTCATAAGCACAAGTTTCCTTCCTCTTCCCTACCTCTTCATGTTAACTTCATTGTAGGTGGTTATATGTTTCGTATTCGTTCATGACAGCTCAAAAGTACAAATAAAATGAAGTTGCTTTTTGCCCTCTCTTAACCCATTCACGCCGGGGCCGTTCCGGCTTTGCATGGTCGCAATACCTGGGTTCTCGAATGCATAAGTCTAATGCCTCGAGATTCTCGGATGCACAAGCCGCGAGCCTAGGCTGCCCGCTCGCTCAACTCGAGCGCCGGGCTTGCGCTAATATCCTGCCCCGGGCGTCTGACGCAAAAACCACAAAACGTGTCATCACGTCAACCGGCTCCAATGGGTTAAGACAGGATAAAGAAAATAATGAGCTGATATGGATCATATACTACAATTTTAGTCAACTGTAGCCTTGATAGAGCCTGTCATATGGCATATATAAGTCTAAACACAATAAAATACACAAAAATAAAACACAAAAATGGCTCTAGTTTTATAATGAGTGACTGAAAAAGAGTGGGAAGATTCAAATTATGATGCTTCAAACTGCCTCGCTCTGAAATAAAACCCACCCTGGAGACTGGGCAAGGGAATGTATCCCCCTCCGCAGTGGGTTAAGGATTAGAAAATGTTCTTTAAGTAACATTTTACATCTGCCATGTAGAATTAAGAGCTTTTAATGAGGGCAGCTGAACAATACTGTAGTGTTTTAATCCATTGCAGATGGAATAGATTTGCTTGCCTAGTCCCCAGGATGGGTTCTTGTGTCACCTGTGTGGCTCTTTAGATGGATTTTATTTAAGCATGAGGAAACTTTATGCGACACATTGTGACCTTTTGTGCTCTCTTTCATTCACTTGTTATAATACTAGAGTTATATTTGTGTTCATCATTTTTTGTGTTTTACAGTATTGTGGGATTTATATATGCTATATGACAGGCATTATCAATGTTGCAGTGGTCTAAAATTGTGTTATAGGGTACATACTATCTCATTATGTTCGTTATCCTTGGTGTGATAAAAGTATTGCATTCTTGTGGGAGGGCAAAGGCAATTTTATTTATTCATACTTGTGTATTTTATAAACAAATACAAAAGAAATAAGCATTCACAGCTGAGATTATGTGAAGAGAGAGGGAAGAGGAAGTAAACCTGTGTTTAGGACTGTGAGTGCCACAGTAAAGGCAGCCAAACTGGCCTGGGGGCACATTGTAGACACTGGACATGGTCTGGGTCATCTTACTCTTCTCATTCTGCTTGCATATCCTACATGCTGGTAATTTAGAGCAGGATCTAAGCATCTTGTGTGTCATTGCTCTCTGAAGATAGTGCTTGCTAAAGGCTGTGAATGGGTGCCATTCTTTCTAGCTACGAGAGAGTGGTGCCATCTATGGTTAGGATTGTAGACTAAACCCATTCTTGCCATGTGTCATTGCTCTGTAGATAGTGCTTGCTAGAGGCTGTGAATGGGTGCCATTCTTTCCTGCTGGGAGAGGATGGTGCCATCTATGTTTGGGATTCCATACCAAACCTATTGTGTTGAATATAACAGCAGTTATAGTAATCATAATTGCAATGGCCCATTCATACTGGGGCTTATATTAACCTAATGCTTCTCCCAGTGGCTAGATAACAAGCACATGCAATGACTAAGCACGGGATCCTCTCAGAGCCATTTTGCCAACAGTGGGGGTCAACTGAACTGTACTTTAGTATTTAAAACCCATTCTTACCAGGGCTTCTATTTGCCCAATGCTGCTCCATCCAGCTAGATAGATGCATACAGTGACTAAGTGCGAGATTTCTCCTGGCGTGATGCCACACTGTACCCACCCAATTCAAGAGGGTGATAATGGGAAAGTTTTATATTTGTTTACATTACTTTCACAAAAGAAGAAAAATGTATCAATATAAATGGAACTCCAAGAGGTTAATTACCATCCTTTATTACACCATTATTCCTCATATCACTGTGAGGAATATTATTTTGTTGAAGTTTGGCTTAGAAGTCTGGTAAGTGTACTGGCAGACCCAAACTTCCTATTTTCCATAACCCATTAGTCTAGCCAGCCATGGATCACCAACTTTGGGTTTTTCCAAGAATATGATCCCTGTCGTTGGCAGGGTTATACTATATATTTACATTTTAGATTAGAAAATAAAAATGTGGAGGCAGCTTGGCACCTTGCTTGTTGAAAATTGTAATCAGCAGATTATTTGTAAAGTGGTATAATTTTTATTATGAAAATGAGGAATTGAAATTTACAAAGTAATCCTGGGTCTTTTTTAGAAAAAAAAGGTTTATTACAAATAGGAACAAAGGGTAAGAAGCAGCAGCTTATTAACCCATATACACTGGCTTGGATTAGGCCTAAAAGATGGGCTTCACTGCTCACATGACATGACATTGGGAATTGCTCACACTTGAAGTGTACTCAAGTCATTGAGAATTGTGATTGTAACGACACTAGTTGCAGAGCTACAGCTTTCCAAAGTCAGCCTAATCCCTGATTTTGTTGTGAAGTTAAGGGAAAGTATTCTTTAACCCATTAGCAGCGGATGGCATAATTTGGTGCAAAGGCAGAGTCGGTGATAGACGCGGATGGCACCATGCCAGACATGTAAAACAGCTATCCTACTGCACAGACCTTTTTTTAATACCACGACCAATGGGTTAAGCAAGTCTTTGCTGCTTGGAGGGAGGAGAAAACATTTTCCCCAACTCTCTCATTTTTAGCCAGTGCCAGTGGCATCAGAAATTGCTTGTCCTGATTGCTAGTTAGGTTGATAAATTAGATTAATAATAATAATAATAGTAATAATGATAAAGATAATTGAAGAAGGTTAGAAGTTTTCAAGAATGAGATCTCAAATTATTTATAAAATGAGCAATTAATTAACAATTATCAAATTTCAGAACTAGAAAAAACCTGCACTCGCTATCTTCGTTCACAAAAGGCAATCTTGTCACCTGAAGAATACCAGGTAACAGAGAGAGCTGTTGAACAATTCAAGACTGGGCCTGGTTTAGACTTACAAGTCCAACTTAAGCAGCAAGACAAGGTAATCTCACTTTTTTCTTGAAAATATCAAATATCAATAGCTAGTCATATTTAGAAAAGTTTCCTGAATTAACTTTAAACATATGAATTTTCATTTCTTTCAGAAATATATGGTTTGTAACCAAGATTTGAAATAGTTTTTCTTGAATATTACAGGCTAATAAACATACCAGCTATATATCAGGACCTTGGTTTGACATGTATCTGAGGGACCGTGTTCCTGTCGTACTGAATTATAACCCTTTTCTTGCCTTCTTGCCTGAAGAGAAACCTGGTTATTCTGACCCAGTCATACGTGCTTCAAATATCCTTGTCTCGTCTATGAGGTAAAAATTATTGTTTTTGACAACAAACTTCATTAGATTTACTAGGAACTGAAGATACATTCAGAATAAGAAGAATTGAAATAACATTTATGAAATGAATATGGAGTAACATCTTTACAACTACTGTTTAACAAAACATTTTAAAATTTCTTTATAAACCATTCTTCAATTATTTCATATGTATATAATATATTTCATATGTATATGATACAGATATTCATAATTGTCTACTTGTTTCATATTTGATAGATTTATGCACACACTTCGTGACAATGTGTTGGAGCCAGTAGTATACCATCTCAATCCAGCAAAAACTGATAATCAACGATTCCGCAATATTGTTCGCTGGATGCCATCTTCTATTGCATCATATGCAGCATATGCTCAAAAGGTTTGTCCTAGTTCATTTTGTATTCTTGAAGTTGTGTTACAAATTTTGCTTTTCCCCCCAAAAGCAAGAGGTGTATAACTTGAATCAAAAATAACAATTATGCATTTCTTATATTTCACTTTTTTTCTCTTTAACCCAATAACGCTTGGGTAGTTTTGGCTCTGCCCGGTTCTAAAGCCGGGTAAATTAAAATGCAAAGATATGATGACTTGATATCATGTCATCTGTTTTTAACCCTCTCTAGACGGGTGGTACACCACGGGTACCGCGCATTCAAGGCCCGTTCGCAGGGTGCCGTCATATGGCGTCGATCATTTAATTGATTTAGGCCTATGCGTTCGAGAGCCCCGGCATTGCAACTTGCAAGGCTGGAATGTCCCCGGCATGAATGGGTTAATAGGTTAACCCATTGTGGATAGAGGATAGATTTGCTAGCTCAGTCTGTAGGATGGGTTTTATTTCAGAGTGAAGCAGCTTCATGCAACATGCCTTGACTTTTCCCACTCTGTCGCTCATTGTAAAACTAGAGCCATTTTTGTTTTTATTCTTTTTTTTTTTGTGTTATTGTATTGAGAATCT
>BOPN01006869.1:20000-27500 GCA_017312705.2 Penaeus japonicus
TTGTTTGTCTAGGAAACTGTATGTGATATACTGGTATTCATCATTAGATACAAATTGTATGACTCCTTTAACTTTCAGAATTTAACTTGACACCGAGTTTGAAACAAGCCATTGAAAATGCTGTTCAGACATATGAAACAAACACTAGTGCACTGCAGGTTGATGTCTTGGAGTCTGATGTATTTGGGAAAAATTCATGCAAAAAGCATAAGGTTTCCCCTGATGCCATGATGCAGTTAGGATTCCAGGTAAGTGTAATATATACAGTGAATAGAGTCTTCTGTAGGAATTTTGTATCAGTTTCACAGATTTGGTTTTATGCTACATTTTTTTGAATTTTCCGTTTTTTTTTATTTGTGAATATCATATATTTGGATTTATGACATGGAAGAAAAAGTCTTGGTGATGTCTTTTTTTTTTTGCAGGTTGCATATTACCTCCAACATGGAACAACTGTTGCTACATATGAATCGTGTAGCACGTCAGCTTTTAAACATGGTCGCACAGAAACTGTCCGACCAGCTACTTTGGAAACTTTAGCATTTTCAAGAGCAGTTGCATCATCTCAGCCTCCTAGTAATGCAGAATTAAAAAAACTCATAATGGAATGTTCAAAGGTTCATGGAAACTTGACAAAAGAAGCAGCAATGGGTAAATATTTTCTTATGAATTTTATTATCTTGATATCTTTAGCAAACTATCTATTTATATCTATTTATCTACCTGTCTATGAATCTATCAGTGCATCTATCAATCCCCCCCCGAACACACATATACACATATACATCTTAATTATTTTATAATCTATCAAACAATTAACTATGAAATATGGTACTTCCCACAGGGCAAGGGTTTGACCGTCACTTGTTTGGTTTACGTAAGATTGCTGAATCTGCAGGAGGTCCAATGCCAGAGCTGTATACGGATCCAGCTTATGCAAAAATTAACCACAACATTTTGTCTACTTCAACTTTGCCTTCCACTGCCATCAGCTTTGGAGGCTTTGCTCCAGTCGTGCGTGATGGATTTGGTGTGGGGTGAGGATTGCATTAGTTTGTATGTAAAGTCATGTGAACCATGGACATAGGAATTTGTTTAAATGATAGTTATTTAAATAGTATTTTTTGATAGTGTTGAAACAATTTTTTTATTTTATTATTCTTTATGCATTGTTATTATTTTTATTGCTTTTATTTATTCAATTATTAAATGATGATGAATAGTAATAGTATTAATTTTTTTTTTTTTTGTCTTTATTTTTTGCATTTTGATTACCTTTTTTTTGCTTTATAGTGTATTTTTGAAGGTGATTATTAATTTTTTTTTTAGCAAAATTTTATATCTTGCATAATTATTTTCACTTATTATAATTTTTACCTCCACAGTTACCAGATCCAAGATGATCGTCTTGGAATAGTTCTGTCCTCGTATCCCCCACACCGAGATGGAGTCGGCTTCATTGAATGTGCTCAAAAGGCCTATGAAATAATCTACAATGTCCTAAATAAAGCTTGATATAACTGAGATGTAATAATGCAAAGTACAACAGAAACAATGCAAGTCAGATTGATTAATGATAGTTTAGTCTAATAACATTACTTTTGCCAAGTTATTCACAATGTTGCAATGGTGCCTTTTTAATGATTATGTTAAATAAGGTCATTCCCTAATACATATTTAAGGACTTAAGGACTGACTGACATTACTGATTACCTTCTGTTATGCAATGATGTACCACCAATTTTTTTTTTTAATCTGTAACTTCACTTGTATCTTACACAATTTTGTATACTGATTTTGGAAAGTTTGTAGCATAGATTTGCAATTTGTAAATTTATAAAGAGTATTATATAAATATCTAAGATGGATAAACTTAAAAAGTAACTTAAGAATTGAAATTGGCATCTCCCTGTCAGCCGGTCAACTATGTTAATGGAAATGCCTCATAAGCCACAAATATATACATTTGGGAATGAGCCTATTATATATTAGTAGTTAAAGAATAATTGATTTTATTGTAAGCAAATTTGTATAGTATATGCATGTAATAAAATATCTTGTATTTTTAGTATGTTGTACCTAAACCCATTTTTAAAAATCAATAATGTATACTTTATTCTGTGATATATGTGTGACAGTAATACATATGTTAAATTTGGATTGTTATATAGACATCAGCTAATGAAGTAAATCCTAAATATGCATATACTAATAAAAGGAAGAAAAAAAAAATACTACTCTGATTGGGCTACACAGAGTAAAGACATCTGTTGGACCTTGAAGTTCCATCCCCTTAACATGTTCATTGGGAAGAGTAAATTTCTAGAAAAAAAGTTAATTCCTCTGTTTGAAATTGATAATTTTATAGCTTCCCAAATGATACTTGTATTTTGTATTTATGAAAAGGATCAAATTGAGTATAGTATATGTTCTGTGTTGTAACATTATGCATAATACTTCAGACTAAATTTCATTCATTAACTAAATTCACTATATTTTACATGGTATAGTGTTTCCTTGACTTGTGTTTTAAAAGTTATTATTAACCAGTTCATAAAAAGAAAAATCTTTAAGAGAAGTAAGTGAAATAGAGAATTGCTCCTGTTCAATATTTAAGCCTCTTCATTATTAAAATTGATTTTTTTTTTTATTCTGAATTTATTATAAAGCTTCTAATCCACAGTAAAAAAGGCATAAAAAATAGAATTGCACAATATTTTGTTTGTTCTCTTCATGTCATCGTCTAGAAAGAAAGGTTAAGGAGTGCTAGAATTTGATAAAAGTTCTAGTAAATATTTAAATACAAATATGTAGTTGTAATAGAATATGGAAAAATGTTTTCATTCAATTCCATTGAATTATGAAAATCTTTAATGCCAACATTTAATAGTAGATTTTCATAGACCTACAAAATTAAATGAGCTTCTATGGTAAAACGAGGCCATCAGATTAGATTGTCACAAGGCAAAATATTACAAAATGGTCTTCCTCAACATTTGATAGAAAAATATCCATGAAAACATGTTCAAGGTATATCATGCTGAATGGAAACTTCTTGTTAAATGATGTAAGGCCTGGACTAACTGCTAAGCATTATGAATACAAACATGTGGAGCCAATGGGAGGAGACAACATATGGTTTTTATTTTGGTATAGTTATTACGCACATGAGGCTTGTAACTTTAAAAGTGTATAAATCAGCGGGTACATTGCCTGTAAATAACATTTCTCACTTATTAATAATCTTGAGTTATTTCTTACGGGGTTCTTACAACTACTGAAAGTACCACACAATTCATAACTATAATAACAATTTAGAATAATGGGTGCCATGGTTGGAGACCACATAGCAGAGAAGGAAAGGAACCAATGGTGTGAACAGAGTTTCCTGGGTATGCCAAGTATTTAACACAGGTTATTTTTTCTCTCGTCTTTTTCTAAAGATCTTTATTTTGTAAAAAAGAAAAGAAAAAAAACTGTCCAAAGTAGGTTGATCCAAGGGAAAGAACCAACTCAGTGTCCTTAGCCACTAAAATCCATCCCAACTGTATAATATATATGAATATTTATCCAGAATATTGTACTTATATTTTGATCAATTCAATGTAAAATCAAACTTTGAGTAGGTCACAATATTCAGTGTATTAATACTGGTAAGTCAATGTGTAAAAGTATAATTCCATCATCCCAATATTTTTGCCTTTTATTAACAAAAGATTCAGACAATTAATACCTAATGTAAACACTGAATGGAAGTTGTGTCCATTGAAATGTCATATCATCATGAGAAAGAAAAGACAGGATACATTTTCATTGCATATTTTTATGTACATACTGGAATAATATCATTCAATATTTTTTCTTACAATAAACCTTAATATAATCACAGTCGTCTTATAGAATTATTATCATAGGTACGAAAGTTCTGCATCATAACAGCATATACAGTCAGTGCATCAACCATTACGGTGTTCACAGCCAGCAGAAATCACTTTCCTTAATGTAACAAATACAACAATAAAACATTTGTATGAGATACATTTAGGGACTCTCCTTCATCATGAAATATACAGAATAGCATTAATTTCTTAAGGATAAAGTACAGTAAAATTATAGATGTTTCCGTAGGTAAATCTCAAGAATAAACATGTATGACATCATATGGACAACCACATAAAATAACTGTTCGTCGAAGGGAAGAACAATGGATGAAGTATAATTAATCAAATGGTGACACATTTCGAAGCAAAAGGAAGCAGACACACAATCAGCAGGCGGAATTAAATACTGCTCAACTTTGGAAATGTACGTAAACAAATGTAGAGTCGACATTCAGTGAAAAAATAGATGACTTGTGCATATACAAGGGTTAGATTAGAGTTTGATCTGTACGAAATCTTTGGAGGGCTCAGCATTCGAATATCTGAAAATCTACGATTATATATTTCAGTCGCGATGATTTGCGTCGGCTTAGAAGCGATCAGTACATGTTAGTAATTTTCAAAAATCCTGTAGTTGTAGAAAACAACTTTTTTTTAAACCCTAACGAAACGGCATCCGTCAATTGCCAACTACGGGACACCGAGGATGCTGCAGTTATAGGCCATCTAGGATTACCGTGCGCACCACAACGGCTTTCATACCACCAAGAACATTGCAAATATGATAGATAATAGTGCTGTTGGCAATATACCCATGATGAAAGAAACAGAAAGGTAAGACTAATGAATATGTAACATCTGTAGAATTTTTGATACTCTTAATGAAGAGCAAATATAATAATTGTCATAATATGTACGATGATAAAGTAACAGAAATAATGCTGACTATTTAAAACAAATCAATGGCAGTAATAAATAGGAACATTATGAGAATTATGGTATTACTAATCATTGCTGATATGGTATTACTAACTATTATCAGCAATAATCAGGATAAGAATAAACAATATTTATTATAAATTACAGATTTGATGTCAACGATGACGATGATAGGAAAAAATGATGTAATAACAATAACTGATGATAATGATGATAATTCTCATGAAATTGATAATAAGAGGAACTGATAACAATAATGATGATGGTGATAATGATGATAATGGTAATAATGATGATAATAATAATAGTAATAATGATGATAATAATAATGATAATAGTAATAATAATAATAATAATAATAATGATAATGAAAATAAGGATAACAGTAATGATAATAGTGATTGATTATAATGATGAGAATCATTATAATGATCTACTACTACTATTGCTAATGATACTAATAAAATAATAATAGAAATCATATTCACGATGATAAAGAGCTGATATCAATAATAGCGGCATTAAGTAACAAAAATGGGTAACTATCATGATAAAAATAACTGATAACAATAAGGACGATGGTAATGGCGGTGATAACAGTGACGTAATGATGGTTATGAATTAATCTGAAAGAATATTATTATCATGGCATTACTAGTTTGTATGTAGATATAATGATGGCATTAGAAAATATGAATAATGAATACACCAATGGAAACACTGCTTATATACATATATATGGAAAACAACAACAATAATCAAGTTAATCATAAATGTCTCCGGATAAATGGGCAATCGCAAACAGCAAACTGTATCATAACAAGTAGACACAGTATCCTAGCTGTTGGTATCTCGTACAGAATCACCATGTGTTGTACCCTTCTTGAATGATGCAAAATAAACGATAAATCAAATCATAAAACAATTCGTGACTTAAAAGTAAAAAGAAAACGGAGCAACGGAGGGAACCGGCACAGGAATGTTAAAAGTAAACACATCTGTTGAAAAAAAAGGATATTCTCTGTTGTACGAACATCGTTCTTCAGTGCACTAATAAAAGATACAAACATTCATATTTCTTGTGGGAAATCTCCTTTGGAATCTTACAAATTGAAGTTTGTTAAAAAAAAAAAAGGACAAAAGAAACAGAAAACACGTGCACTTAAAAAGTGGACATCCATAATTCACTTACACCCGAACAAAAGATTTATCTGACATAACATTTAGTTAATTATCGACGCATGGTACACTGAATTCAAAAGGAAATTACGTATAAGAATTTTATGAGGCTATAAAATATTCAAGTCAGTTTCATATATCCATATAAATACAAGAAAAGGAGAGCTAACCCAGCAGATATACATATACTTATGTCCAAGCCTGTGCATTTGCAACGATGTAGAAGAAACTGCATCGCTGCAAATATTATATGAAAAATCATTATGCATTCTCTAATGTACAACATTAATACCGTCTACATGTTTACACAAGGAAGAATGCTTGTTTAACCATGCGTGGTTTCTCAGATGCATAAGCTAATAACTAATTTTGTATTTCAATCATACACTATTGCTTGTTTTATAGGTACCTAGAAATTGCCCATACATAAACACATACAAATGAACCAACAAACACAAAACAAACACATTCGTACAACACACAGAAGCACACTCACAGAACATAAAAACACCCAGCTACAGACGTACACTGACTTTTGGAATATTTCAATTTAAGTTAGAAAAATATACATTCTAACCAATCTTAAATTTCATCGCATCCGTTTGTTACCATCTAAAGTCACTAGCAGGCAAACACACATACAGAATCTGATGTAGAGCCACTACTAACTTGATGACAAGCCTCAGGTGTCAAGACTGTTAGCAATGTACAAGGTATGCCTCAAAATACTATTAATCCGCAAGGACACTCCCATATTTCTGCGGTTTGCTGAAACTTATCAAGAAGAAAATGAAACACGAAAAAAAGTTTTTATTTCACATTGCCTAACATTAGAAAACTTCTTCTGTATAGGGAACTATTTTGGTGCATTTTAATAACCTTTGAAACATAGATGCGTGTGCTGCTACTAGATTGGTAGCTTCTGCTATGAATCCAGATTTTGTTTTACAAATATTAAAAGCATATGCAGACAAAATCATCATGTCGATTCTGAGAAGCAATGGATAATTTTACAAGCAGAGTAGCCGCTCTAAGCAATAACTGCGACTAGAAATGAAATAACTATCATAGTGATTACAGAACCATGGTCATGCTGAATATTCTAGGAATGAACATATTAAGAACTATGTGTTTACAACCAGTCAAACAATAGGTAGTGATATCACTAATCTTCCGAATCGCTTTGCAAAATCTACAGAAGCTTGGAATGTTGGACCCTTCTCTTTTACTGTCTGTAAATACTGTTCTACATCTCTTGAATAGGCTGAACGTACATCCATAATCCATATCTCATCAAAATGAAAACATTCGAATCCACGTCAGTTTTGCTTCAGGAGGGCAACATAAGGGAGGCAGACGAGCCTGCGCTTCGTCTTCTATGCGCTTCACTACAACGTAGGCGTCTTTCTGGCGTGCATCAGTCCCTCAGATTTCAGTGTTCGTAGAGAGAAAGCCGTGTTAATAGCTGGGCCAGTTTTCTTTCAGTCAAATATTAATAATC
>BOPN01006869.1:35000-37500 GCA_017312705.2 Penaeus japonicus
TCAAAGCATTCTCAGTCACAGTATCCTGTTGACCAGAGAAGGAGCTTTGGCTTGGCAGCAACGCATGCCTCATTTACTCTCTATGGCACAAGGGCAATCATTTAGCCAAATCAGTTATATATAATAGAGTTGATTTTCGGTCCGACGTGGCGTTGTCATAAAAGGTCGCCACTTCACGCAGGTACATGGCATCGTCATTGCAACTCGCGCAATGACACCGCTGATCAGGATCAGCTGACTCACTCGTTTAGTGTTCCCATCTTTGGCACTGACAGAGGGATTAGGTTTGGTATTAATACTATTCATATTATCATCATGATAACCAATTAATGATAATTCGAACTTCTTTTGAATCCACTGAAATCATTATTTTCCTCCCTCTGGATATTATTATCTTTCATCAATGATTCTTAATAGCATTACTATATATATACTTATCATTAATTGGCCAATCATTGCCACTTTTCTTTGCATCCTCATCTTTCTCATTCATGTTGCTTTCGCTACCATTTCGTGCACTTCAAGGTAACCATGAGCGATGCAATTCAGTGCTCAGCATGAAACAAACTGGTGCTAAACTACTGGCTCTCTCGGTCCTATTCGGTCGAGATCCAGTTCCATTTCATGCTCACACTATGTACGGACAAAAAGGAAGAGTAGTGTTCGGCTAAAAGCATCATTGATTTGCTATTCATAGGATTAGCCCTTCATCTTGGTAGCTGTCGATCTATCAACTTAGGGCATGGTATTCTTCAGGTCATATAAACTGAATGAGTATTTGCACTTCAACGGGAGGGTGACAAAAAAAGAAAAAAAAATGTATCTAGTGCTTACTACCACACGTTCACTGAAAGTTAAAAGTACTGCAGTACCATGGGTGTTTCTCCGGCGTCGATAACACTGTGTTATCTTCGCAACTCGAGCTGTCACTTAGATCGAGGAGGGCGTAGCGCCTCCCACGCCATTCATCATGACTTCCCGGTGGTCGCAGAGCCGCGAAGGGCACCACCACGCCGTCAGCGATGAGGCGGGAGCAGTGAGGTGAGCAGGGCGGCCAAGGTGGAGGCCGGGGGGGTTGCCATGGTGGGTCTGGAGGAGAGCTGAGGCGATGTAAGGGAGACTGACGGAACTCCAGCCCATGTGCGGATGGACATGGGGAAGCCTCGGTGCTGGGATAGGCTGGGGTCTGATGGGTGGCTGGGGTCTGATGGGTGGCTGGGGTCTGATGGAAGTCGAGTTATTGAGCAGAGGAGGTGGCTGAGGCAAGGGCAGAGGCATACACGCAGGTGGCATTCCTAGATGAGTCTTGGCCATCTGGTTATCGATGGGTCCAGTCCAATTCCGCAGCTGGAAGTCGTCAGGTTCGACGCCAAACTTTGGCTTTATGGAGGACATGGTAGGGGCGGGGTAGTCCTGGGCCGGTAAGGGGCAACGCAGACCCGAATTTTGGGACGACGTTGCAAAAGTCTTGGCAGCATCTATGGGTTCGTAACATCTACTCAGGTCGAAGCTGCGGTCAGACTTAATGTGAGGGCTGACAGGTGTGTGGGTTGTGGGTGTTGGGGTGTACGTGGGTGTGGTCTCATACGCAAGTGGTTGAAAGGCAGATGTTCGCGCCTCTGGAACCTCTCGTGGGATGGAAGGCTGTGCAGGACTCTCTTTGTAGTGCTCCACCCAACATTGCTGCAATGCCGGCATACAGCCCTGCGTCAGAAATTTCTCTACAAAGCAAAGACCCATTCACATAAAATGGTGGCTAATTGAAACAACTTTCATTCCAAACTGAGTAAGGTAACTGCTCTCTTTATTTCTACTGCGCATAAATGACCATGAATATGGAGAGTTTGAGGAAATGCGCACGTCATTATTCATTTACGTTAGAGAGCGCAACCATATATGAAGATTTCTGCAAAATGACGCAGAACCATTCAGAGTCATGCATAAATTATCATAGTTACAATCACATGACAAGCAGATACACACAGTACCCACCGTGTGCGCAGGTTCGGCAGTGGGGGCAGGGGATGAGGCAAGGTCGAGAGTCGGGTCAGGCGGGGAGGTGATGTTGGGGAAGGATTCTGATGCAGTGACATCCTTTTCCTCCCTAACCTTGGGCGGGGATTCTCCAGGATTATCTAGCTGTGTGTCTGGAGATTCCATTTCGTCAAGAGTTCCATCTGATTGTCCTGCTGGCCGCAAGATGAATTCCTGAGGGCCGCACCCTGGCTGGCTGGTGACTTGGGCCCTGTCGGTGAGTTATGAGCAGCGTTTGAGAAGAGATGCCAGAGGAATCTGAAAATCCTTTTGTGAGAAGAGATTGACAGGATGTGCTCAACTGGTTATGAGTTAAATGTGCATGGAATATATTTGGTAGGTTTGTCCACAATCATTCCCAGTTTCTTACATAACAGTCAAGAGAAAACTTTTCCCTTAAAAATGCAAGAACTTGACTTTGACTGTATGAAGATGTATCGTGGTTAAAATAATCAAACGGACAACA
>BOPN01006869.1:62500-68840 GCA_017312705.2 Penaeus japonicus
GTCGGTAATTCTTTAAGTGTTTTGTGTACCCCTTTTTGGTTATTATAATTATTATTGCGTTTTTCCAGTTTTACCGACGCTTAGACATCTGTTAAAAAGATTGGCCAGTTTTACTGCCGCAATCTCTCCTGCACCTTGGATAAGATCTACACTAATGCCGTCTTCTCCTGGTGTTTTTCCTCTTTTCATGCCTTTCAGTGCCCTATTTACTTTCTCTACCGTAATGTTTGGAACGTCTCCAATGGTTGTGTTTGTCTCCGTACGTGGTTGATCGTTTGAGTGGTATAAGTCGCGATAGAAGACTTCTATTACTTTGATAATTTCATTTTTATTGTATGTCACCTCTCCATTGAGTTTCTTTACTGCATACATTTGTTTTTTTCCCTATTCCGAGCCTCCTCTTTGTTGCCTTAAGGCTGGTGCCGGCAAGAAGAGCTTCATTTGTTTTTCGTATGTTAAATTTGCGTACATCCTCTTTCTTCTTCTTGTTTATCGTCTTAGTAAGCTCAGCTGATTCTATCTTGTCTCTGACTGATATTATTTTCATGTCCCTACGCTGTTTCATAAGCTTTTTTGTCTCTACTGGAAGTTTACTGAACTTTTCTTTTTCGTCTTTACCCCCTATTTCAAGTGCAGCTTCCTTTAATATTTCACTGAATTCGTCGTTCATTTGGTCTATGTCAATATCTTCGAGAGCTGAGTATTTGTTTCGGGTGTTAATAATGAATTCCGTCGTCCTATTCTATGTTAGTTAGATTAACGAGAGGCTTCTGTATGAGCTTATTTCGCTCCCTTCTTATATGTATATATATATATATATATATATATATATATATATATATATATATATATATATATATATATATATATATATATATATATATATATATATATAAATATATATATATATATATATATATGTATATATATACATACATGTATATATATATATATATATATATATATATATATATATATATATATATATATATATGTATGTATGTATATATATATATACGTATATATATATATATATATATATATATATATATATACATATATATATATATATATATATATATATATATATATATATTCATATATACATATACATATATACATATATATGTATACATATATATATACATATATGTATATATATATATATATATATATATATATATATATATATATATATATATATATATAGAGAGAGAAGAGAGAGAGAGAGAGAGAGAAATTATACACACACACACACACACACACACACACACACACAAACACACATATATATATATATATTGTTTGTGTGGAAGAGATAGATGTAAACAGATAAAACAAAGTGTGCGTGTGTGTGTGTGTATGTATGTATGTGTGTATGTATGTATGTATTTATGTATATATATATATATATATATATATGCATGCAATTTTCCATGAGCCTGGGTTGGGGAGCCACATGTATAGGTAATTTTTTAATATATTTCAGAATTCATTTGAAGATGGATATTTAATTACTTTCAAGAAAAAAAGTGTATTTCAAAAAGAATACCGTAAGCTATTTGAAAATATTTGCGTTATGAAATACTCAAGTATGTATGGGATTGTTCTGTGCGTGCGCGTGCGTGCGTGTTATCACCGCAGTTATCAATGTGTGATTAACAGATGATCAATCTCATTCTTAATTGGCGCTCGCCGGAGCATCAAACGAGGCGGTTCTCTGTCTTTACACGCTTTGTCGGAACCTCACCGCTTGCAAAGGTTGCATTCTTGTTCTCGGAGTTTCAGGGTTTGATTTGATCATGACCAGGGTTCGCAGACGATACATCACAGTGTGCAGCCTAAGAAAAAATCTGACCTTGTCTTGTCCTGAATAATTATCTCCATGCACTTTTGAGGTTTGTTTTTTCATTCAATCTTATTTCATCTTTGATGCAATCATTACTGATTACAAACCAAAATGACGCGTTCGTGTTGATGAATTAACATGACCACTGCATTTCACTATTTCAGTATATAGAGTTAGTCACCAACTACTGGAAATGACCCCATACAAGATTTGAATGTTCTCGTATGCATGTAGGCTTGAGGCTAACTTATTCCAAATACGGATGAGAACAGATTAATTTTTGAACAAAATTACACGAGCAAATTCATGCTGTGAAACTACTCCGATCCTTGTTTTAAGTTAAGTTCTGCGGCATCTTTGTTTCTTAGGCTACCAGACTGTGCACTACTTTATCGATGACGGAGGAGCTGCCGCGACATCCAGCCACAAGATCTGATAAAAAGTATGATGAAGAAGCGACATGTGAAATTATCAAAGTGAATATAAAACTCGTAATACCGCCATGACTATCAACATCTTTTCGGAAAGCAACAGAATCAGTATCGTCCTTCTGTTTCTGTACATTTATATCTATCACTAACACACTGATATGAATCAAGAAGGATACTCGAAAACAAGGCGATCACGTGATTGAAGCACAAAATATCATGGATGGCTTACTTATATGATCACAGACAAATCTTTTCTCTCCGGAGTGCGATGTCAGACACTCCCAAGCCGGTCCTTTGCTTGGAAGTCACAGCCCAAAGAACGGCGGAAGAGTGGATTGCATGAAGTACGTGGGGAGCGAGTCACTATAATCACATGTAAAAAAAAATAATCTTACATGTTTGGTGAATTTTAATTTGGTTTGGTTCTTAAGATTACGATGATTTGGGCTAGATATGATAGGCATTACAGTGGACGAAAGTGTCCAGAAGTCTTGCTTTCACCTGGTATTTTACAATTAATTGATTGATGATCATTCTGTTCCTAAATTTTGCACCTACAATTACTACTACTAGTAATTTAAGAAAAAAATGTGATAATGATAATTACCGTAATAATTACCGTCATTATATGACATAATGAATTGCTATCTTTCTTACCACCATTATCATTGTATTCTCAACGTTACTGCTGCTGAAATTGTCGGTCTATTCTCAAGCAGACCTCTAACATACTGACCGACGCCAATGCGTGTGGGTCTGCTGCCTCATCATCCCCGCTGCGTCTTATTTCGGGAGCAACAAATGGCGCCCTTGCGTCGCGGCTTCCCTCTGCGCGCAGCCTTGCGTGGGTCCCCTAATTGAGCCCCGAAGCCCTCGGCCGACGGCGCTGGACGCGACCAGGTAACGACCACCAAGGACATCATTATGATATTGCATTCTACCTTAAAGCTTCTCTTCAGAATGTCTTCTTCTGAGATCTCGATCAGAGAGCAAGGCGAGGGGGCAGAGCACAACCCACGCCCAACTCGAGTCAGCGATCTTACTTGCTGTAAATGGCCCTTGGGTAAGATTTATGGATGTATTAGGTTCTCTCATTTAGAGAGAACCTAGGTGAGTGATGAGGTACTTTAGCTCGATAAACATTCCACACACACACACACCCACTCACACACACACACACACACACACACACACACACACACACACACACACACACACACACACACACACACACACACATATATATATATATATATATATATATATATATATATATATATATATGTATATATATACATATATAGTTTATGAGAGATTGAGGTAACTGATAGGAGAGAGAGAGAGAGAGAGAGAGAGAGAGAGAGAGAGAGAGAGAGAGAGAGAGAGAGAGAGAGAGAGAGAGAGAGAGAGAGAGAGAGAGAGAGGAGAGAGAGAGAGAGAGAGAGAGAGAGAGAGAGAGAGAGAGAGAGAGAGAGAGAGAGAGAGAGAGAGAGAGAGAGAGAGAGAGAGAGAGAGAGAGAGAGAGAGAGAGAGAGAGAGAGAGACAGAGAGACAGAGAGACAGAGGAAGAGAGAGAGAGTGAGAGAGAGATGAAGAGAGAGGGAGAGAGAGAGAAAGAGAGAGAGAGAGAGAGAGAGAGAGAGAGAGAGAGAGAGAGAGAGAGAGAGAGAGAGAGAGAGAGAGAGAGAGAGAGAGAGAGAGAGAGAGAGAGAGAGAGAGAGAGAGAGAGAGAGAGAGAGAGAGAGAGAGAGAGAGAGAGAGAGAGAGAGAGAGAGAGAGAGAGAGAGAGAGAGAGAGAGAGAGAGAGAGAGAGAGAGAGAGAGAGAGACAGAGGGAGAGAGAGAGAGAGAGAGAGAGAGAGAGAGAGAGAGAGAGAGAGAGAGAGAGAGAGAGAGAGAGAGAGAGAGAGAGAGAGAGAGAGAGAGAGAGAGAGAGAGAGAGAGAGAGAGAGAGAGAGAGAGAGAGATAAAGAGAGAGAGAGAGAGAGAGAGAGAGAGAGAAAGCGGGTGGGTGGGTGGGTGCTAGTTGTGCGTTTTGGCGTCACCACACTTTATGGAGCTCACGTGAATATGGTGCTGGGCAGCTGCTGATGTATGCGGACGTTCTCGTTTTGTGGCAGTGAGGGAGAGAGAGTGAGGAGAAGCGGGAACAAGAGGACGGCGAGCGGCTTGGTGAGAAATAGGAGGGGAGGCTGTGAGGAGGGAAAAGGGGAGAGAGAGAGAGAGAGACAGACAGAGAGACAGAGGAAGAGAGAGAGAGTGAGAGAGAGAGTGAGAGAGAGAGGGAGAGAGAGGGAGAGAGAGAGAGAGTTCCGTTCATGCAGATCATATGAATCTGAGAAGACAGTGAACCATTGCTATTATGTGTCTATGAGCAAAGCTGTATGTTATATCGATTGAGTCATCCAACCCTTTGGGTAAAAAATGCAAATGTAAGTGGATATCTAAATAAATGTGAGGACTGTGATAACTATAGATAGTATCTAGTTCGATAAAACTTGCATGTGACTTTTAGAAAGGTAGTTATTTTAGCAAGGTTATTCTTACCAACTGCAGTGAAATTGCAGGGTGTTGAAAGTCTGTAAAGTGGTGAGAAATACATATACTCGATTTCTTTGTTCGCAGGAAAAGCCCTTTTTCTAACTGAGAGATTATATCTATTGTAATTGCTACAATGATTCCTGTACATGTTATCACGTTTCCCACCACACCTGTCTCTGAGCCGCTATCTCCTCCTCATGCCAAAAAGCAGGTCTTGCTCAACTTTTTTCGGATTGACTTTGCATTACTTTCGCCAACTATGCTTGGCTGCAGTGGTCACATGGCATTTCAACGGTCATCTGGTACTTGTGCTATCAAAATAAGATAACGATTCAAATGCTTTTTCTTCTTATGATATCCCCCCACAGCGCCTCCCACGTTAGATGAGGCATTTCGGGATGAAGTTCTGCGAGGCAACTGACGCCGCCAATCGGGGGATTTGGCAGGCTTAGTTATTGCCGTTACTTATTACGAACTTAATCGTTGTTTCTGAGTCTCTGCCTCGGGCGCCGGTGATTTCTAGTGAAAAAGGACAAGAGTGATTCCGAATAACCATCTAGTGGAGAAAAATCTGCAGAAGGAACGCTAGAGTTGCAAGTGCAACGAGTCAGTTGTTAACACTCGTACTTTTACATGGCCGATTTTAAGCAGTTTCGATGCAAAAGAAAGAAAGAAAAAAGAAGAAAATTGTGAAGCAAAGAAATCCATTACTGGAACAATGGAAGGTTCCGCGGTACGAATTACGTGTACCAGATTAATGAGGATCACGCAGCTCAGAGCTGGATCCTGCAGCGGCCGAGCGGCGATGCCTGGCGCGGGAAGAGTTGATCTTCGGACGATTTTCATTCTCGTTCTCGTCCTCTTTTCTTTTCGTGTGGGAACGTGATGAAAACATGACATATCGTCGAAGATGATAAGGAATCCAGCCACAAGACGTCAATTGAAAACTAAACTACATGATTCACAAATGGAATTCATTCGTAACGGACACTCGACGCTATCCTTAAGGGACTTACAAGATATATCGATGATCTGATCAGCTTGCTTTTCCTTAGAAAATATGGGCGATTTTATCATGCGTCTTACTGCGGCTCCGTGTTATTGCAGCTCGGTATCATAACAAGTTATGGTGTGTAATGGAATACTAACATATGATGGGGTGCTTGTCGATTAGGCAATACTGCTTGTTGACACAGGAGGAAGAGAAGAAACAAATCATATCAACTGGCGCTTCGACGGAGATCTTTCTGACTCTTTCTACGTTCACACGTATGTGTATACACACACACACACACACACACACACATACACACACACACACACACACACACACACACACACACACACACACACACACACACACACACACACACACACACACACATACACACACACACACACACATACACACACACACATACACACACACACACACACACACACACACACATACACACACACACATACACACACACACACACACACACACACACACACACACACACACACACACACACACA
>BOPN01006870.1:0-2500 GCA_017312705.2 Penaeus japonicus
ATATATTTATATATCAAGAAATAATCAAGAAAAGAAATTAATCTCACACTGGAGGAAATGATGCATTAATGAGAACAAAAGAAACCCAACAAATTCTAATGTAGCAACAATTGTTTCCATTTTTTTGTTATGATTTTCCACATTTGTTCATTTCCTATAAAAAAAGAAAAATCTTGGAAAACATTTACAGAAAAAGGAATTTTTACTTTTTATGATTATCTTATATAAAGATGCAGAACACTTTTGAATAATAATAATAACAATGAAGTCCATGATGTATTTTATGATTCACCTCTTTTTTGATAATTTTGAATGATAGTGTATGTGTATACAAACATACATAGATATATACATATGCAATTGCTACAGCGAGAAAGTGCAGTTTGTCTGTGGTAACGGTTAAATGTATTTAACTATGGGATTATCAGAAACTTTATGAACATCAATTACGTACAGATTTTTTTTTTTTTTTTTTTGATTCATGGAAACATGTATTTTCCTAGGCCCTAAGTTATAGTTTTCATGCTTTCTATCCTGCCAATGAGTCTTTTACCCAGTTTCTCATTTTACCCTATTCAGATCTTGAAATAAATTCTTTGTATAAAATTGTATGATTTCATGCACAATAAAGATGATTGTGTTGTTATTACTGTTATTATTGTGTTTACATGGATATATGTATGTATATAAATATAATATATATATATAATATATATATATATATATATATATATATATATATATATATGTATGTATGTATATATATATATACACAAACATACACACACATAAACACACATACACACACACAAACACACACACACACACGCATACACAGACACAAGCACATATATATATATACATATATATATATATATATATATATATATATATATATATATATATATATATATATATATATATATATATATATATATATATATATATATATATATATATATATATATATATATATATATATATATATACATATACATACATATACATACATACATATATATATATATATATATATATATGTATATATATATATATATATATATATATATATATATAAATATATATATATATATATATATATATATATATATATATATAATATATATATATATATATATATATATATATATATATATATATATATATATATATATATATATACATTATTATAAATAGGGAAAAAATAGAAATTAGCCCAGGCTTCCTCTAGGCTACATGGTAGGGGCGTTTCTCTACTGTTTTGGACAAAGGAAGTATCAAAAAATGGTTAAAGTTCCAGAAAATTTAAAACGTTTTGCACTATGATTCATAAAATCAAGTAGGCCATATGTCTATATTGCATAAAGAGTTACGCATTTACAAGTGCATAACTCTGAAACAAATATCCACAAGCATCGCACGGAAGGCATTCTTGACACTCGAGAGAATTTACCACAAGGCATACTCTTCACTTGAAATAGTCACCTCAACCCATAGCCCTAAAAGTGGGGAGGTTTCTCCTGGCGAGGCCCTGCGCTAGTGTCCTGAGAGGCCCTTCGTCATCTCAACGTGTGACGTGAAATGTGAGGACTGCCCCTCAAAGAAACATCAGGAGGGTGTGTGTGTGTGTGTGGGGGGGGGGGGTTCTCTCTTCATTTTTTGTTTGGGGGGGGGGGGGTTGTCTCTCGAGGAAAGATTTACGAGGACGACGGTAATGCACCGCAGGAATCAAACGGGTAAAGAAAGTAGAGACACGAGGACACGAAAGAGTCATATATCTCGAAATCGTAGAAAGAATGAGAGCGGGAGATAAAGAGGAGAGGAAATGATTAGACTCATTAGGTCATTAGGTCTTAACGATTTAAGACTGAACTGTAGGCTTCCTGTTTACATGTCGCTTAGTATGATGATTTTGATGGATGCTGTGATATTTCATCTTTCTTAACTTGGATTTGACACTGATGAAGACATATCTTCTTTGTAAAGGGAAAAAGAAATTAAATGGATTTTTGGCATTAATTCTATTAATAAACCAGTGGAGAAGAGATGAAATGATGGAAAAGAAAGGCAAGAGTTGCTGAAGTTTTGGACATTACGATAGTATTGTGAAACAAAATCTTTGGAAAATATTATTTTTAAACAATATATTCAATTTCTCATTTACATATATATATATATATATATATATATATATATATATATATATATATATATATATATATATGTATATATATATATATGTATATATATGTATATATATATATATATGTATATATATGTATATATATATATATATATATATATATATATATATATATATATATATATATATATATATATATATATATATATATGTGTATATGTGTGTGTGTGTGTGTGTGTGTGTGTGTGTGTGTGTGTGTGTGTGTGTGTGTGTGTGTGTGTGTGTGTGTGTGTGTGTGTGTGTATGTATAAGAAACTGACCTGTATATTTCTTTTAAATAATTTTACATGATCGTTT
>BOPN01006870.1:17500-19763 GCA_017312705.2 Penaeus japonicus
TTATTTTTATTGTAATAATTATTATTATCAACATAATTATATTTATCAATATTTATGTTACTATTATTATTATAAATATCATTATCATCACTAGCATTTCCATTATCATCATTTTCATTATCATTGTAATTATAATTTTTATAATTTTCATTATCATTATTATCATTTTCATTATCATAATTATCATTATTGTTATCATTATCATTATGCGTATAATATTGATACTATTAATATAACTATCAATACTTTTATTACTATCCTTTTTATTATCTTTATTATGAAACAGCAGGTTTTATCACATTAATATCAATAAGTCATGAGATTGGTAAGTCCTCTCGACAGAAAGCGACTCAACCAAAAAAAAAAAAAGATTGATAATAAAAAAAAAACATTACGAAGAAAAGAAATCGAAATCTCTCAGCCTCGACTGGGCGGTCCTGTGGAAGGAAACATAACAAAAGTTTCAGAGAGAGAAGTTTTACACGGATCTTTTGCCTTAATTAAAGTTGCCAAAGTGGGAAGTTGGCGACCACAATGCCTCGATCGCTTATCACTTGGCTGCCAGACTCATCCAGGAATAAATCACTCCCCTCTCTCTCATTCTTTCTTCTTTTTCCTCCTTTTCCTTCCCCTTTCTCCCTCCTTTTCATTCCTTTTCCCCTCCTCCTATTCCCCTCTCGTTTTAATCACCATGTCTCTTGCCTCCCCCTCCTTTCTCATATCCTGGCGCCGACAAGATACAGGGACAATTGTGATTAACTTTCATTGATTCCTTTGTGTTTGCAATGGGTCGTGCAGGCTAACGAATGAGCGATAATGCAAGGGTTTTGAATTTATATGCGCGTATGGAAAGGTGGCTGTGGCAGGGGAAGGGCCTCCGCCTTTTGGATACATTCAACTGCATGTATGTCGGTGTTTTAGCTGCGGAGAGCCGTATTTTTTTATCTGTATTATTTTTCCACCATATTCTGATTATCACTAGTTGTCTTATCATCAGTAGTAAAAGTAGTGGTAGTGGTACTTGTAGTTGTAACAGTAGTGGCAGCAACAGTAGTAATAGTAGTAGTAGTAGTTAATAGTAGTAGTAGTAGTAGTGATAGTAGTAGTTGTAGTAGTTGTTGTCAAAGTAGAAAGAACAATAGTATAAAGAGGACTGTTGTAATAATTCCGTGACAGTTCCACTACAAGGACCTACTAAGCACTTATAAGTTGAATATTAGATGTCATATACATTAAGCTTTGGTTCGTTTATTTCTATTAATCAATTTATTTATTTTTTCTTTTTTTTTCATCTAATTTTAATATCTATCTGTTAGCTTTTTATATATAAATGTACTACTACTTTCTATCCCTCTCTCTTCCCTTCTATCTCTCTTTATCTTTCTATGCCTCCCTCTCTCTCCTCTTTCCATCCCTCTCGTTGTCTCCTTTATATGCATCTTTTTCCTTCACTCCCTCAATAGCTCTTGTTCTCTCTCTCACTTCCTTCTTCCCTACCTCTGCCCTTCTCTTTCTCTCTACTTTCCCTCTCTCGCGTACGCAAATAATTCTCTAAAAAGCTGTCAACGAATAAATGTTTATTGCTCATATTAGCCTAGAGCAGTATTTTCAATTAAATCAAAAGAACTGCAACTTTTAAATACTGTGTACTGAATTGCAAAAATAAACTCAAGTGAATTCAAATGTATAAGCTATAATACCACCGATACTATGTACATCTAGCAGACCAAATGCATTTCGTTCTTGCAATGAGCTCCTTCCCACATAACTTTACCCTTTAAGGCTCCCATACACTGAACGCGTGTGTTAAACTGCGCAAATGCACTACACAGACCGGTCTGTTCAGTGCGATTACCATGTGTATGGGGGTAGTTGCGGAAATATGCGAGTTTTACGCTTGCATTGTGTAAACTTTGTCGGTTTCTGAAAATCCCACTTTAGTCTGTATGGGGAAGCGTGTGATGCCGTTGCTCAATATTTGCGCCTGTCTATTATCTCTTTAGGGAAACTATATAGATAGAATAGTTGATGTAACTGTATCCACTATCTATATCCACTATTAATGTGTTTTGTTTATATATCTGGCTGTCCTTCTCTTTACTAACTATAAACCCATCTGCACTGTCCTCTTTCTTCACTGAAAACGACTAAGACCCCTCCCTCCCTATCTCTATCTATCTCAGCTAACTATCTATCAGATCCACTGTCTCTGTATTCCAATTACATTGACATGAGCAGCGCACCACAATTAATAACAGTTCGT
>BOPN01006870.1:23299-25799 GCA_017312705.2 Penaeus japonicus
ATATCTATTGTTGATTATTGTAATTGCTGATTTATTGTAGCGATCAAATTTACTATAATGTTTACTATAAATATGATTATCATAATCGTTGTCATTATATTATCAACACTATCATTATTACCACCATTATTACTATTGTTATTGTCATAACCATCATAATCAGCTGCCAATATCATCATCAATATCATTAACATTATTGTCGTTATCACTGTCATTATAACTGTATTTTTTTATTATTATTACTATTATCATTAACATTCTAATAATTATTTTTATTATCATTATCCTTATTATTATTGATATTATTATCCTTATTATTATTGATATTATCATCCTTATTATTATTGTATTACCAATATAACTATTATCACCCTTATTGTTATTATCATCATTACAATATTTTTATACTACTATTGCTACGACTACTAATCATTAATTTCCCTTTTGTCATTATCATTATGGGTATCATAATCATCATCATCATTATAACCATTACCATTATTATTTCATCATAATAATTGTTACTATCATTATTAAAGATTTTGTTTTTTATCATCTCTTTTATCATTATCTCCACTGAAATGATAAGTCAAATCTTTACAGGAAAAGTTACTTTGATATTTTTCTCTCTGGCTCTCACTCTCTTAAAAATGTCTTTTTTGTAAAGACTTTTTATTTTCATCCATTAATCATGGTATGATCTTAACTTCACTAATCAGTATTTTTTTCTCATATTAATTATAGCGGTTGAGATTTACATCCTGTTGTAATTCACATCCTGTTATAATTCCCTGCTGATAGTTTCATCTGTAATAAGTTCATATCATTAAGTATTAGTGAGTTCGTTACTTCGTAATCAGGTTACTTTTCCTATGTCTGAAAGAGCAGATGTTGTTATATCTTAAGTTTTCTTTATCTGTATAATTATCCCCATCTTGTTCTTTGATCACAGAGTCTAAGGATCTTCCTGCTGTATTTTCCGCAGCTGATATCATAACTCCAAACACAGCTTCTCATCATTCTCCAGCACTCCTTTCCAACTACTTATTATGAATTAATCTCTGGAAGCGATTCCTCGTGTTCCCCTGTTACGAAACAAATCAATGGAGCATTTCCGTGTCCCTTAAGATATTCAATTGCTTAGGTTGCACACTTTGCCACGACACACATCTGTGTTGTCTTAAGCTCGTTGCTAAGATGGGGCGTATCATAATCAAACATAATCAAGCCTCTACTTATCTTTCACAGTTTAAATTGTATTATTTTTATCTGTACAACTATTATGCCAGATGCTTCTCCCTTCAGTATAATTTTGTTTGTAATTTGTAGTCCGTTGTTTTTGTTTTGTAACTGTGTGTGTGTGTGTGTGTGTGTGTGTGTGTGTGTGTGTGTATGTATGTGTGTGTGTGTGTGTGTTAAGTTTATTTCCCTAAACAGCCTTCCATACATTTCGTGTTCCCATATTAAATCAATTAACATAATAGATAGTGTTTTAACTGACACTCATCCACTATCAACTCCTTGGCTTCATGTTGCTCTCTTTACTCAGGGTTTAACATGTAGTATGCCATTCAGTTACCATCATGTTTCCAAGGTCTCTACCAACTATTATTCTCTCTTCTAGTAATGTCATTATCTATAGATTGCCTTCCATATACCTTGCTCTTCCTTGATATATCATTTATCAATAACTAGTTTGTTTAAGTCTTTGTCGTAAACAATTTTGAAGCTATCATATCTATATCTACATGAAACAAGCAACAATTTTCAATATGTTCAAATCATACATTGCCAACATAGTCCAATTTCACGTCCTTTCTTCAACGTCAGTAATTGTATGTTCTTAGGATCTGTCCATTTTTTTTTTACAGTGTATTATATCTGTTTCCCTTTATTTTCTTAGAAGTTGAGAATTCTGTCCTTAGAGTGGATCTTTTTTTTTTCTTTGATATTTTCCCCATTGTATAAGCTTGTTCCGAGTATCTTGATTAGTGTTTTTATCTTTGTTTATCGAGGTTTTCTTTTCTTCTCTTTTTCATTGTGTTTTAGCTTGACGGTTTTCCAACATTCTTTAATAATTTACCGCTTTTAACGCTTCGATAGTGGAGCTAAAATCGAACACACACACACACACACACACACACACACACACAAACACACACACATCTCTGTTATTTATATCATCATCATCATCTATCTATTATCAGCAATATAAAAAATATCATCATCACTACTATCATCATTATTACTATTATATCTCTTACTACAAGCAATTAAGAAAACCTTTGTTAAGCAGTATACGAACAAGAAAAAAAAAGTATCAAATATCTTCTATGTGATTACTGTTAACAAGATAAATGTTGTTGACTCTGACATCGAGTAATTATCGAAAATCGTAGAACAGTAGATTAATCGTCCAGTACAGGTGGATTACATACCTTGCCCAAGAGGATTACTTTGGCTTGATGAGTGGCTTAGAAATCCCTTCCATCCCCTTAGT
>BOPN01006870.1:58299-60799 GCA_017312705.2 Penaeus japonicus
CACAATTTACCATTTCCGTTATAATGTTTAGATTTACATATATTTGTTTGTAGAATTAACTGGAAAAGGTGGACATATGCATGAGGGTTAGTCAAATGTGGGTTTTTATCCGTAGATTTGTGGCTGTTGGATTAGTTAGATATCTGGTTATCTAGCTATATGTACTATTACTTCTACCAACAGTAATAAGGATGATGATGATGATTGATATGCTCCTGTTGCTGCTGATGCTGATTATAGTGATAATGCTGATGCTTATTATAGTTATATAATGATGCTGATTATAGTGATAATGCTGATGCTGATTATAGGGATAGTGCTGATGCTTATTATACAGATAATGCTGCTGCTGATGCTCCTGATGATGATGATGAGGATTATAATGGAGATGATAGCAGTCTTATTCATAACAGTAATAATGATAATGATAAAAGTAATTATAAAAAAAATACTAATGATGATGGTAGTGATAATGATAATGATATTGACAAAAATGATAATAATCATAATAATAACATTAGGGGGAATCATAATAATCATAATGGTAATAAGGATAAGGTTATGATAATGATATTAATAATAGTTATCGATGTCGTTGCTAATAAAAATAAGGAAATAATGATAATGATGATTATGATTTCCATCGTATTCATCTTTAATATCATTATTATCATCATTGTTAACATTATTATCATAATTACTATGATGATGATGACTGTTATTATCACTATTATTATTTGTATTTGTAACATTATTAATATGATTCATTATCGCCCCGATAATCGTCACCATGATGATTACCCGTATTATTATTGTTCTTATCATTATTATCATTAAAATTGTTATAACCACTATAATAATAAAAGTAATAATAATGATAATTAGTACAATAACAATGATAATAATGATAATGTTGAAAATACTAGTAACAATACTGATAACTTCAATTATAATGAAAATAATGATAATGATGATAATGATAATAATAACTATTAATATTATTGCAATTATCATTAGTTTCAATATCGTTATTAGGAATATCAATTATATCATCATCATTGACACAATTATCATTGTCATTATTACAGTTATCATCATTATAACTATTATCATCATTATCATTATCAATAACATCATCATAATTATTATCATCATTATCACTTGTAGCAGTAGTTATAACAACGAAATTGATTTTGTAATAGTTAGACACGATAGTGATATTGATGAAATTAAAAACAAACAATGACTATTAAATAAAAGCTATTTATATTTTGCTCTGACATTTTACCAGTGCCCTATTTTGTAAACCTCTTTGTTTCGTTGAGAGGTACTTATATCCATTACTAATTATGATTTGATTGAGAACTATTATGGTTATTATGATAATGATTATTGTAATTATGATGTAGATGACGTAGATGATTATGGTGATGATTATATTGATGATGCTTATGGTGATGATGATGATGATGATGATGATTATGGTGATGATAATTATGATGATGAGGAGGAAAAAGAGGAGAAGAAGAAGGAGGATAACATTAGTAATGATAATAAGTAGTAGTTATAATGATAATGAAAATAACAATAATATATATTGACATTGAAAATGGTGACAATCATAGTCATATTAATCATTATTATGATGATAATGCTAATTGATGAAAAAATGATGATAACAATGATAATAATGATTATAGTTATATTGATAATAAAAATAATGATGATAATAACAATAATAGCGATGAGAACAATAATAATGCTAATGATACTAATACTGATAGTAACAATAGCCATGGCAAAATCAATAAAATATGTAATGATAGAGACATAAATTGCAATAAAGATGAATATGAAATTAACTGCAACAACAAAATTGATACTGATAGTACTAATAACAAATCAGATACAGCATTATAGAATTCCTTCTAAACTCCTCAATGCATCCCCCCCCCCAAAAAAAAAAAAAAAAAAAAAAAAAAAAAAAAAAAATCCTACATATTAATGCCGGTAACTTCTATTGCAAATCTTTGCAGCAAAATCGTATGCAGCATGATGCAAATGCGACGATCTGTGGTAGGCACATGATGCAACGACGGAGATCAGGAAAGGCAAGGGAATGAATGGTCAATTGCCTAACAGCATTGTGTTCGCTTAACGCTGAATGTTATGATATACAACATATATAGCTAGCTAGATAGATAGGTATACACACTCACACTCACACACACACACACACACACACACACACACACACACACACACACACACCATTTTTCCTACACTCACTGGCAAATGCCTGCACACACCAGCATTGTTTTATATATGTCAGTTGTAACGAAGAACAACAAATCATGAACAAATTCGGGAGAATCAAAAGGTAACGCTATAATCAACAGTATACTATATACATATATTATATATATATATATATATATATATATATATATATATATATATATATATATATATATATATATATGTACATATATATATATAT
>BOPN01006871.1:0-7500 GCA_017312705.2 Penaeus japonicus
TATATGTATATATATATATATATATATATATATATATATGTATATATATTTATTCATATTCAAACATGTATACATATATGTATACATACATATATAAATATATATATACAAATATATACATACATATATATATATATATATATTTATATTCATATATATACATATATATATACATATATATATAAATATGTATATATGTATGTCCGCGCGCGTGTATATATATATGTGTGTGTGTGTGCGTGTGTGTGTATATATGTATATATGTATATATATATATATACATTTATGTATACATAAACACAAACAAAATCATATATGTATATTTTTTCTCGCTTTCAGTTCTTCTTGATGATATTTCTATATTCCTAATAATATTCTTATCGTTCTACATTTCTTATCGTTCTCCGTTCTGCATTTTTCACCCTTTACTCTCCCTTGCTATAGCAGTTACTTCCTTCCACATGTATGTTTGCACTTTAAACAACGGAGAAAGAAAAAGGAAAAAAAAAAAAAAAAAAAAAATGCACTGTGGATTTTTATATCGAAGACGTATATATTTACAGCATTGTGAGAATTATTCAATTTCTTCCATATATTCTTAATTAAAGTATGTGTTTTATATACGCTAGTATGGTGTTCTAAACAATGTCCAGGTGCTTTGCTAAAAAGGAGAGAGAGAGAGAGAGAGGGGGAGAGGGAGAGGGAGAGAGAGAGAGAGAGAGAGAGAGAGAGAGAGAGAGAGAGAGAGAGAGAGAGAGAGAGAGAGAGAGAGAGAGAGAGAGAGAGAGAGAGAGAGAGAGAGAGAGAGAGAGAGAGAGAGAGAGAGAGAGAGAGATAGATAGAGAGAGAGATAGATAGATAGAGAGAGAGATAGATAGAGAGAGAAGGAGAGAGATATATAGATAGAGATAGATAGATGGATATATAGTTAGAGAAAGAGAAAGATAGATAAATAGATAGAGAGAGATAGATAGCTAGCTAGAGAGAGAGAGAGAGATAGTTAGATAGATAGATAGATAGAGAGAGAGAGAGAGAATTTCGTCAACATCTTTGTCAATATGAAATTAAGTTTTTCTTCGCAGCATTTGCCTCTGTAATCGCTCTCTGATGTTTTCCTTTAGTGTTTGTAATACCTTGTGTAAGAGGGAGGCGAAAGAGGAGACTAATTACATGTTAGGATATTTAAAGGATACGATTGTGGTACACGTGAATGCGTATTTATAGGAATGGTACCGAGGGAATAGCAGCGTTGATGTGGTAATCTTCAAGTGTGATGACTGAAATGATTAAGAGAGGAAATGTAATAAATAAAAGGGAAATAAAAAGTTCAGAAATACTTTCATATTCACACACACATGCACACACACACACACACACACACACACAAACACACACACACACAAACACACACACACACACACACACACAGACACACACACACACAAACACACACACACACACACACAAACACGCACACACACACACACAAACAACACTCACACACACACACACACACACACACACACACACACACACACACACACACACACACACACACACACACACACACACACACACACACACACACACACACAAACACACATACACACATACACACACACACACGTTCGTTCACATACACATACACCTCCACCTCTCCATCCCTGTGAGTCAATTCTTGCAACGGCAAATTTGTTGCAAGAATCTGCAATACATTTTCCCGTGAAGACAGCCTTAGGGAATGCTTGTTTATTGGAAAGAACACGCATTATGAAAGCGTCTCGTGCTTGTATTCGCTTCTGCTATGACTTCTAGTTAGAAAAACAAACAAATAAACACACACACACAAACAAACGAACAAACAAACAAGCAAACACACAAACAAACAAACAAACAATAACCAAACCTTTACCATCTTCACCAAAGCATTTCCCTTAAATGAAAATCTTCACAGGTTAAGATTCCTCTGCTTGTGTGCTTGGAGAAAACAGGAAATGTCTGAGAGTCTGATGTTCTTTCAGCCGAAGTTATGAAGTTCCTGAAGTCAGTCACGTGCGAGTTTTTTTTTTTTTTTTTTTTTTTTTTTTTAAGGAATAGCGTAGTTTACAGACAAGATTGGATCGCTCTTCCTCTTTGATAATCTCTTGACCTCTTCCTCTTCGTCCTTTGTGTCAATGGCGATACGATCTTCCTCTTGGAGATCTAAGTTTGGTTTAAGACATTGTGGAACCCTCCCCTCTTTCTCCTCTTAGTCTAAGACATTGTGGAACCCTCTCCTCTTTTCTCCCTCTTTGTCTAAGACATTGTGGAACCCTCCCTCTTTCTCTAAGACATTGTGGAAACCCCTCCCTCTTTTCTCCCTTTTGTCTAAGACATTGTGGATCCCCTCCCTCTTCTCCTCTTGAATAAGACATTGTGGGAACCCCTCCCCTCTTTTCTCCCTCTCTTTTGTCTAAGACATTGTGGGAATCCTCCTCTTTTCTCCTTGTCTAAGACATTGTGGAATCCTCCCTTTTCTCCCTCTTGAGTAAGACATTGTGGAACCCCCTCCTCTTTCTCCCTTGTCTAAGACATTGTGGAACCCCTCCCTCTTTCTCCCTCTTTGTCTAAGACATTGTGGATCCCCTCCCTCTTTTCTCTTAAGACATTGTGGAAACCCCCTCCTCTTTCTCCCTCTTTGTCTAAGACATTGTGGATCCCCTCCCTCTTTCTCCCTCTTTGTCTAAGACATTGTGGATCCCCTCCCTCTTTCTCTAAGACATTGTGGAACCCCTCCCTCTTTCTCCCTCTTTGTCTAAGACATTGTGGAACCCTCCCTCTTTCTCCCTCTTTCTCCCTCTTTGAATAAGACATTGTGGAACCCCTCCCTCTTTCTCCCTCTTTGTCTAAGACATTGTGGATCCCCTCCCTCTTTCTCCTCTTGAATAAGACATTGTGGAACCTCCTCCTCTTTTCTCTAAGACATTGTGGAACCTCCTCTTTCTCCCTCTTTTGTCTAAGACATTGTGTGATCCCCTCCCTCTTCTCCCTTGAATAAGACATTGTGGAACCCCTCCTCTTTCTCCTCTTGTCTAAGACATTGTGGATTCCCTCCCCTCTTTTCTCCCTTGTCTAAGACATTGTGGATCCTCCTTTCTCTAAGACATTAGAACCCCCCTCCCCTCTTTCTCCCTCTTTGTCTAAGACATTGTGGATCCCCTCCCTCTTTCTCTAAGACATTGTGGAACCCCTCCCTCTTTCTCCCTCTTTGTCTAAGACATTGTGGATCCCCTCCCTCTTTCTCCCTCTTTGTCTAAGACATTGTGGAACCCCTCCCTCTTTCTCCCTCTTTGTCTAAGACATTGTGGAACCCCTCCCTCTTTCTCCCTCTTTGTCTAAGACATTGTGGAACCCCTCCCTCTTTCTCCCTCTTTGTCTAAGACATTGTGGATCCCCTCCCTCTTTCTCCCTCTTTGTCTAAGACATTGTGGAACCCCTCCCTCTTTCTCCCTCTTTGTCTAAGACATTGTGGAACCCCTCCCTCTTTCTCCCTCTTTGAGTAAGACATTGTGGAACCCCTCCCTCTCTCTCCCTCTTTGAGTAAGACATTGTGGATCCCCTCCCTCTTTCTCCCTCTTTGAGTAAGACATTGTGGAACCCCTCCCTCTTTCTCCCTCTTTGAGTAAGACATTGTGGAACCCTCCCTCTTTCTCCCTCTTTGAGTAAGACATTGTGGAACCCCTCCCTCTTTCTCCCTCTTTGTCTAAGACATTGTGGAATCCCTCCCTCTTTCTCCCTCTTTGAGTAAGACATTGTGGAACCCCTCCCTCTTTCTCCCTCTTTGTCTAAGACATTGTGGAATCCCTCCCTCTTTCTCCCTCTTTGAGTAAGACATTAGAACCTCCCTTTCTCCTCTTTGTCTAAGACATTGTGAATCCCTCCCTCTTTCTCCCTCTTTGAGTAAGACATTGTGGAACCCCTCCCTCTTTCTCCCTCTTTGTCTAAGACATTGTGGAATCCCTCCCTCTTTCTCCCTCTTTGAGTAAGACATTGTGGAACCCCTCCCTCTTTCTCCCTCTTTGTCTAAGACATTGTGGAATCCCCTCCCTTTGTCTAAGACATTGTGGAACCCTCCCCTCTTTCTCTCTTTGTTTAAGACATTGTGGAACCCCTCCCCTCTTTCTCCTCTTGTCTAAGACATTGTGGAACCTCTCCCCTTTCTCCCTCTTTTGTCTAAGCATTAGAATCCCTCCCTCTTTCTCCCTCTTTGTCTAAGACACAGGGAACCCCTCCCTCTTTCTCCCTCTTTGTCTAAGACATTGTGGAAACCCCTCCCTCTTTCTCCCTCTTTGAGTAAGACATTGTGGAACCCCTCCCTCTCTCTCCTCTTGTCTAAGACATTGTGGAACCCCCTCCCTCTTTGTCTAAGACTTTGTGGAACCCCTCCCTCTTTCTCCTCTTGTCTAAGACAGGGAAACTGCCCCCTCTTTCTCCCTCTTTGTCTAAGACATTGTGGAACCTCCTTTCTCCCTCTTTGTCTAAGACATTGTGGAACCCTCCCTCTTTCTCCCTCTTTGTCTAAGACATTGTGGAACCCCCTCCCCTCTTCTCCTCTTTGAGTAAGACATTGTGGAACCCTCCCTTTTCCTCTTGTCTAAGACATTGTGGAACCCTCCCTCTTTCTCCCTCTTTGTCTAAGACATTAGAACCCTCCCTCTTTCTCCCTCTTTTGTCTAAGACATTGTGGAACCCCTCCCTCTTTCTCTCTCTTTGTTTAAGACATTGTGGAACCCCTCCCTCTTTCTCCCTCTTTGTCTAAGACATTGTGGAACCCCTCCCTCTTTCTCCCTCTTTGTCTAAGACATTGTGGAACCCCTCCCCCTCTTTTCTCCCTCTTGAGTAAGACATTAGAACCTCCCTCTCTTTCTCTCTCCCTCTTTGTCTAAGACATTGTGGAACCCCCTCCTCTTTCTCCCTCTTTGTCTAAGACATTGTGGAACCCCCTCCCCTCTTTCTCCCTTTGTCTAAGACATTGTGGAACCCCTCCCTCTTTCTCTCCCTCTTCTTTGAGTAAGACATTGTGGAACCTCCTCCCCCTCTTTCTCTCTTTGTCTAAGACATTGTGGAACCCTCCCTCTTTCTCCTTCTTTGTCTAAGACATTGGGGATCCTCCCTCTTCTCCCCCTCTTTCTCCCTCTTTGTCTAAGACATTAGAACCCCCTCCCCTCTTTCTCCCTCTCTTTGTCTAAGACATTGTGGAACCCCCTCCCTCTTTCTCCCTTGAGTAAGACATTGTGAACCCCTCCCTCTCTTCCCTCTCTCTTTTGTCTAAGACATTGTGGAACCCTCCCTCTTTCCTTCTTGTCTAAGACATTAGATCCCCTCCCTCTTTCTCCCTCTTCTCCTCTTTGTCTAAGACATTGTGGAATCCCTCCCTCTTTCTCCCTCTTTGTCTAAGACATTCACACACACACACACACACACGTACACACACACACACACGCACACATACACACACACACGTACACACACACACACACGTACACACGTACACACACACAAACACACGTACACACACACACACACACACACGTACACACACACACAAACACACGTACACACACACACACACTCCATCCCTGTGAGTAAAATCTTACAAGGCCTAATTCATTCAAAGAATCTGCAATACATCTTATTTACGTAAAGACACCAAGAGTGACTTCTTGTTTGTTAGAAAGAACACGCATTATGAAAGCTTCTTGTACTTTGAGCGACACAGTCATCCTCTTGGAGATCTAAGCTTTGTCTAAGACATTGTGGAACCCCTCCCTCTTTCTCCCTCTTTGTCTAAGACATTGTGGAACCCCTCCCTCTTTCTCCCTCTTTGTCTAAGACATTGTGGAACCCCTCCCTCTTTCTCCCTCTTTGTCTAAGACATTGTGGAACCCTTCCCTCTTTGTCTAAGACATTGTGGAACCCCTCCCTCTTTCTCCCTCTTTGTCTAAGAAATAGTGGAACCCCTCCCTCTTTCTCCGTCTTTGTCTAAGACATTGTGGAATCCCTCCCTCTTTCTCCCTCTTTGTCTAAGACACTGTGGATCCCCTCCCTCTTTCTCCCTCTTTCCTTTCTTCTGGTTCCATGGCGTAGACTGTAGACTGGTCATGTGACACTTATCGAGCCTTTTTAACTGTCTTTATAACTCCACCTGGTCACCCTTTTTGGTTAAGTTATCAGAGAGAGAGAGAGAGAGAGAGAGAGAGAGAGAGAGAGAGAGAGAGAGAGAGAGAGAGAGAGAGAGAGAGAGAGAGAGAGAGAGAGAGAGAGAGAGAGAGAGAGAGAGAGAGAGAGAGAGAGTGAGTGAGAGTTATCAGTGAAGAATGAGAGAGATGATGAGTGAGTGAGTGAGAGAGGGAGAATGAGGGAGAGAGAGAGAGAGAGAGAGAGAGAGAGAGAGAGAGAGAGAGAGAGAGAGAGAGAGAGAGAGAGAGAGAGAGAGAGAGAGAGAGAGAGAGAGAGAGAGAGAGAGAGAGAGAGAGAGAGAGAGAGAGAGAGAGAGAGAGAGAGAGAGAGAGAGAGAGAGAGAGAGAGAGAGAGAGAGAGAGAGACAGTCGACACAGAGTAGAACTGGACAGAAAGCAACCATATACTAACGCAATATATAATATATATAATGCAATTTATGTATCAATCTTATAGATCTTGCAATGACTATACTAATGATGATGAACAACACAATGCAATCAACAAACAATATCATCTAGCTACGGTGTGCTCAAGTATCTGTTGTATTGAGATGAGAAAGCCTATAAAACTCATTTGAACAATGATTCGAAATAAAGGAAAGATATCTTTTTTCATTACAAACATTTTATCTAAAAAGGAAATCAAACACTTTGATATCTGTTACAGTTTTAGTCGAATTGGGGGAGGAAAAAAAAACATGGAATAAAATAGATTAGTGCGGACGGACAAAAAAAAAAAAAAAAAAAAAAAAAAAATCAGTGTATTGAATAACTCAAAATACCTTTGTTTTTTGTTGTTGTTTTTTTTTGGCTTTGGAAATACACAGCAATGGTTCCTGATAGAGTAGCTTAATAAAGGGATATCTCTTTATATACTAATTATCTTTGAGATTTTTACTAAACGGACACAAAGCCGTACAGGTGTTAGATATCCATTGTGAATGTCTATTAATACTTAAGTGATTGAGAATTTGGATATTAATTATGGCAACCTGTAATGAATCTTTTTCATGTTCTTATCTTTTCTGTTTTTGGTATTGATTTGTTTTTTTTATCATAATTGTTATCATTATCGATATGACTTCCATACTAATTAATGCTTTTGAGTGTTATCATTATCATCATCACCGTCATCATTATCATTATCACTATCATTATCATCGTCATCATTATGATCATCACTATCATCATTATCATCATCATTATCATCGCCATCATTATAATCATCACTGTCATCATTATAATCATCACTGTCATCATTATCATCGTCACTATCATT
>BOPN01006871.1:12500-15000 GCA_017312705.2 Penaeus japonicus
TATACATACACATACACTCAAACACAACTGCATATTGAAATGTACACAATCTACAGATCCATTCACACACACACAAACACATACACAAACACACACTCACACACGCACTATTAGACACACACACATGTACACACACAAACACACATGCACGGATACACAGACTATTTTAATACACTACACAACACACACACAAAACACACACACGCACACACAAACACAGACACACTCACACATCTACTGTTAGACATACACACATTCTCACTAATTCATACCAACCCACACACACGCATACATGTACACATACAAACACGTATGCACGTACACGCACACACAAACACACACACATGCACACATACACATACATACACACAAACACACACAAGCACGTATGCACTTACACATTCATGTATACTCAGCACACTACACAACACACACACACACACACACACAAACACACACACATACACACACACATACACGCGCGCACACAAACACACACACATACACACACACACAAACGCACACACACGAACACATACACACACACAAATACACACACACACAAACACACACACACAAACAAACAAACACACACAGACACAAACAAACAAACACACACAAATAAACAATCAAACACACACACAGACACAAACACAAACAAACAAACAAACAAACACACACACACAAATAAACAATCAAACACACACACACAAGCAAACACACACAGACACACAAACTAACCCGCACACACAGACGCACACATATACACAAACAAACAAACACACATAAACTAACAGACACACATATACACAGACACACACACAGACACACGCACACACACAGACACACACACACACACAGATACAGACAGACATACACACACACAGATACAGACAGACATACACACACACACAGAGACATACAGACACACACACAGACACACACACACACACACAGATACAGACACACACACACAGATACAGACAGACACACACACACACACACAGATACAGACAGACAGACACACACACACACACAGATACAGACAGACAGACAAAAACACAAACAGATACAGACAGACACACACACACACACACAGATGCAGACAGACTCACACACACACACAGACACACAGATACAGACAGACAGACACACACACACACACACAGATACAGACAGACAGACACACACACACACACACAGATACAGACAGACAGACACACACACACACACACACAGATACAGACAGACAGACACACACACACACACACAGATACAGACAGACAGACACACAACACACACACAGATACAGACAGACAGACACACACACAGACACACAGATACAGACAGACACACACACACACACACACAGATACAGACAGACAGACACACACACAGACACACAGATACAGACAGACAGACACACACACACACACAGATGCAGACAGACAGACACACACACACACAGATGCAGACGGACAGACAGACACACACACACACAGATACAGACAGACAGACACACACACACACACAGATGCAGACGGACAGACAGACACACACACACACACAGATACAGACAGACAGACACACACACACACATACACACACACACACACACACACACAGATGCAGACGGACAGACAGACACACACACACACAGATACAGATAGACAGACAGACACACACACACACAGATACAGACAGACAGACACACACACACACAGATACAGACAGACAGACACACACACACAGATGCAGACAGACAGACACACACACACACATAGATACAGACAGACAGACACACACACACACAGATACAGACAGACAGACACACACACACACACACAGATACAGACAGACAGACACACGCACACACAGATGCAGACGGACAGACAGACACACAGCCACAAAGACGCTAACAAACAATGCACCAACCTCTTTAGATCTCCCCTGATGCCCCCTTTGCACTGGATATTGCAGGAAGGATGTCCCACGTGATGAGCACTAGAGCCAAAAGGCGTTGCTCGCCTAACGGGGATGAGATCCTGCCCTGCCCCAAGAGGTTCGCGTCCGCCCCACAGCTGGTGTCACAGCTGGATGTCCAGGTGGCGACTCGTGAGTTTGAACAGGCCAGCGGAGAGGTTAGTGAGGCCCAGCAGGTGTCTTTGGCCCGACTGTGGCGGATCAAAGAGGTCTTGGCTGACGTCTTCCATAGCGTCTTCGGCTGCTTGGATGACCTCCTTCTCCGCTCTGACCTCTTCTTGTATGGCCTCGCCAATGGCCTCGTCGAGTGTGTGGGTGGCCTCTTCGAACGCTCCCAGGATTCCGGGACGCGTCGGCAGCCCTCTTCCACGGAGCTCGAGAAGCTGCGAGACCTGCTCAGAGGCACAGAGGTCCCCGTTCTCTCAGCTGACGAGGCGGACGCCATGCTGGGCAGCGACCCCGAGCTGCTGGGCGAGGGGGCATACGGAGAAGCTTTCCTCAACGCTGGCAAGAAGGT
>BOPN01006871.1:35000-42500 GCA_017312705.2 Penaeus japonicus
CGTCACTCCATTAGTAACTTGGGGATTCGAGAACAGGAAGGAAATATTTATGGTTTAGTATAACCTGAGGCTGTAAGGATGAATTCCTTTTTTTTTTTTTTTTTAGATAGGATTGGTAGTATCCTATAAGGATGTATCAACAACAATGAGGATAATGATAATGATGATGACAATGCTGCTGTTTATAATAACAATGATAATATACATGATCATTATATTTGTAATGATAATGATAATGATGCTAATAATGAAAAATAATGATTAGAGTAAAAATAGTAATATGGATAATAATGATAGTAATAATGATATAAATGATAATAATAATAACAACAGCAACAAGACACAAGCAACAACAAAACTCTAATAAGCCAATAATCTAATAATGTTAATAGATTAATGAGGAATTTTCTTTTTTCTTTTTTCTTTTTTAACCATTTTCTCATTCTAAACCTATTCCCTTAACACGAAAGCCGAAGTATCACAATAAATAAATTCCGGGTTGTTGGCATCGACGGAAATTCGCACTGGTGAACCTGGTGCAGTGCAACTCGTTTCATTACTCGCCGCTATGCAATAATGTGAATCGGTGCGTGCCTTTGTGGCTCAGAACGGGAGTTGTACTGGACGCGGATCAGCTAATTTTTTTTTTTTTTTTTTTTTTTTTTTACTTTTATCCAAGATCATATATAACTCTATAAACGCCTCGTGTCTTTCATAATCATGCCATTATTTTCAACACACTGTATCACATCAAACTGATATCCTCCAAGGCATTGAGTCCAAGAATTAAATATAGCCACTTATGAATAATAAAAAAGCAAGATAGATTTAATAGTCAGTTCAACACCTGATGCTACCCTCCGACCCCTTAGCTGGAAGAGTGAGAGAGGCCACTAATCTCTATCGCCAACCTTCGATAAGACCTTCAGTTTTGTTGCAAATCTCATACCACTTCCAAATAACGCCTTGGCACTCTGACCAAGATCAACTCAGGAGACGCTTCTCGAAAAGTTGCAATTATGTAAAAGAATTAAAGCGGAAGTTGGAATTCCCTTTTGTCTGAAATCGGATGGATTTTTTTTATATATATATATATATATATATATATATGTATATAGTATATATATATATATATATATATATATATTATATATATATATATATATATATATATATATATATATATATATATATATATGTATATATATATATATATATATATATATATATGTATGTATGTATGTATGTATGTATGTATGTATGTATGTATATATATATGTATATATATATATATATATATATATATATATATATATATATATATATATGTATATACATATATATATATATATATATATATATATATATATATATATATATATATATATATATATATATGTATGTATGTATGTATATTATATATATATATATATATATATATATATATATATATATATATATATATATATATATATAAATATATATATATATATATGAATATATATATATGTGTGTGTGTGTGTGTGTGTGTGTGTGTGTGTGTGTGTGTGCATATATATATATATATATATATATATATATATATATATATATATATATATATATATATATATATATATATATATAAGTGTGTTTATGTGTGTGTGTGTGTATGTGTTAGTGTGTATGTGTGCGTGTGTATGTGTGCGTGTGCGTGTGCGTGTGCGTGTGTGTGTGTATGTGTGCGTGTGTATGTGTGCGTGTGCGTGTGCGTGTGTGTGTATGTGTATTGTATGTATGTATGTATGTACGTATATGTATAATCTACAAATAAACATATAGGTTATGAAATAAAAGCATTAACCTCTCTCTCTCTCTCTCTCTCTCTCTCTCTCTCTCTCTCTCTCTCTCTCTCTCTCTCTCTCTCTCTCTCCCCCTAAGTGTCTCAACTTGTAATTTCCAAGAGCGTAAAGTGAAATCAAGTTCACAAATCCCTCATATATTACACTAAGATTTTCCCATGAAGAAAATACATAAATGGAAACGAACAATCCCTCAAAGCGAAATAAGTGAATAACGCTTACATACAGTGCCTGCATCGGTATTACGTAATTCGGGTAAGGATCTAATTTCGAAACGCGTCAATTACACCCCTTTGCCTTATAGAATTACACACCTGTTCATAACCTTTCCTTCGTATACCTCACTGAATTCTCTTCATTCTCTTAACATTCTTAACATTCCTTTAATTCTTAACAAATTCTTAATTCTCTTAACATCACAGCTGTTAATTAACATATTGCGTCACATTCCTTCACAATGATTAAGATTTCGGTCGCGGGTAAAGAAGCCTCTTAAGAGACTAGCCAACTCTTAAGAGGAAACCCTTTGGAAACTCACTCCTGAAACTCACTAGCTGTTTTTTTCATGATTTCAAAAAGGAAGTTTCATTCAAGGCAAGTCATCTGAAGTTTATGTCTTCGTTTGACTGAAACTTCCTCATAGGTTATGTTCGAGGTAAGGGGATAATTTGATGTAGATGTCAGTAAAAGTGATGGTGATGATGATAATGGTTGTGATAATGATGGTGGTTTTGATGGAAATGGTGATGATGGTTATGATGATGATAGCGGTTTATGATGGAAATGATGATGATGGTTATGATAATGATGGTGGTTATGATGGAAATGATGGAGATGATGATCATGATGGTGAAGATTGTAAAAATTATGATTATGATGATGATAATCATAATCATAATTATGATGATAATAATGATATTAGAATAATAATAAAGATAATGATTATGATAATAATAATAACAACAGCAACAGTAAATATTGTTGTTGTAGCTAACTATCATATGATTCACACTCGAAAGCTTTGTTTGTATATCAGCAGAATTTTTCCAAAAGTTACAAACGGCTTTTCACATGAATAAAAAACGCTTGAGTCACCCCTGCCTCAGTGACCAGAGAATGGGATACAAAAATAAAGGAGATGATATAAATTATAATTAATGAGCAGAATGAAGTGAATTAATAATTGGGATACAATTATGGGATACGAAAATATAGAAGAGAATATAAATTATAATTAATGGACAGAATGAAGTGAATTAATAATTGGGACTAGTTGATTACGATGATAAATGATGAGTATGATGATGATAATTAAAATATTGATAATGATAATAATAGCAATAGTAATCAATGGTTATAACAATAACGATAATAATCGTGACAATGGTAATGATTATGATAGTGATGTTGATGATAAACCGGTATCTCTAATGTTTATTTGTTTCTTTGTTTCTCTCCCTATCCTACTCTCCATAATATTCCTTTCGCAACAATTAACACCAGAAAAAAAAACATCAACACGAACAGAACACACACACAAAAAAAAGAAAAGAAAAAAAAATCGAAACAAGTAAAAATCTAAATAAAAACATAATAAAATAAGATAATAAACAAATAAAGATAAAGAAAAAAAGAAAAAAAAGAAAGAAAGTAAACCGAATTGAAAACAACGCATCAAAACAAATCAAAGCAAAAAATAAATAAATAAATAAATAAATGAAGCAAATTAAAACAAGTCAAGTAATATAGTCAAAGAATATATAAATAAGAAAAAAAATCAAATCAAATTTAAAACAAAACATAGTACTTATACCGGGAACAGAATCCGTGCAATGAACTTATATGCAATAAAAACTAAATTAAATTATTTATCTTAAATCTTTATCGACTCTTTCTACCGGGAAGAAAATTTCACCAGCACCATCACTATCCACCACTACCATCATCATCATCATCATCACCATCATCAACACCACCACCATCGTCATCATCACCACCACTATCATAATCATCATCATCATTATCATTATCATTAACATCCTCATCATCACCATCATCAACATCATCACCAACAACATCATCACCACCATCAACATCATCACCACCACCATCATCATCACCACCACAACCACCACCATCATCACCACCACCACAACTACCACCATCATCATCATCACCACCACCACAACTACCACCATCATCATCACTACCACCATCATCATCACCACCACCATCATCATCACCACCATCATCATCATCATCACCACCACAACCACCACCATCATCATCATCACCACGATCATCACCAACACTATCATCACCACCACCATCATCGTCATCACCACCATCAACACCATCACCTTCACCATCATCATCATCATCACCACAACCACCACCATCATTATCACCACCACCACAACTACCACCATCATCATCACTACCACCATCATCATCACCACCACCATCATCATCATCATCACCACCACAACCACCACCATCATCATCATCACCACGATCATCACCAACACTATCATCACCACCACCATCATCATCATCACCACCATCAACACCATCACCTTCACCATCATCACCACCACCACAACTACCACCATCATCATCACTACCACCATCATCATCACCACCACCATCATCATCACCACCACCACAACTACCACCATCATCATCATCACCACCATCATCATCATCATCACCACCACCATCATCATCACCACCACAACCACCACCATCATCATCATCACCACGATCATCACCAACACTATCATCACCACCATCATCATCATCACCACCACCATCATCATCATCATCACCACAACCACCACCATCATCATCACCACCATCAACACCATCACCTTCACCATCATCATCACCACCATCATCATCACCACCACAACTACCACCATCATCATCACCACCACCACAACCACCACCATCATCATCATCACCACCATCATCATCATCACCACCACAACCACCACCATCATCATCATCATCACCACCACAACCACCACCATCATCATCATCATCACCACCACCACAACCACCACCATCATCATCATCACCACCATCATCATCATCATCACCACCACAACCACCACCATCATCATCATCATCACCACCACAACCACCATCACCACCACAGTCACTATATCCTTCCGGACACACTTCCCCATTTCTGTAGGATAATTTGCCTCGAATTTTCATTCACTAAATCCTTACTAAATCCTTCCCTCTTTTGCCTTGTCCTTGAAATTATTATTTATCCTCATGTTACGTTGCAGGACACATCCCACATCCTGTTGCTGGTATCCTTATTGCAAATTATCCTCCTGCAATAAGAAATGGCGGTTGGCTTTCTTTGCACAACCCTTTCTGCAAATGGCGAATCACTATTATTATTGTTGTATTCTCATTTTCCTCTTCGTTTCCTCTGTGCAACGGTGGTTTTGGTTGCATCTGAGCATGGTCATGTTGCAGTGTGAATTTTACCCCGTCTGGTATTTATTATCTTTTGTGTTCTTGGTTTTCTAAGTTTATAATGAGAGTTACTTTGTACAAACCCTAATATTGTTATTACCTATTGTGACATTATTACAATGATACGCTTGTTAATTCGATAATATAATATATATAATGTTTATATTGAATATAAAACGCTTTCAAGATTAGGATTGATCAATAAAAATTTGCTTAGACGGAGAGCCTCTAATCATGCCATTTACAAGTATATCCACTTCAGTCACGATTTTGCTTTGTTCCTTTTTTCCATTTTACAAGGATGCCAAAAAGCAACGCTTCAAAGTAAAGCTTGAATTTGGGAATGAATGAGAATTCTAAAAGCCTTTTGCAAGCTTACGATTTTATCTCACCATCCCTTCCGGTGAACACGTAAGCTTGTACTTCACGCGGCAAGTAATTACGTAACTTCATTCATTTTTATTTTACGATGTTTCAGAGAATTTCTTACTACGGCAAGATCAATCACAAATAACCAATAAGAAACTCTTACAGGCTTCTCAAAAACCCTTATTTTCAACCCCAGTTACTCTTACGATAACGACTTTATTCTAGAAAGTTTAGATTTAGAAAAGCATTTTCCCAAATCTCGTCTCTCGTTTCAAAAACTTTTAAAACTTCTTAAGTCTCCGTGTCCTTGTAAGTCCTAATTAAGATAGTTCAGCCAAACAGTTCCAAGATCGAAGTGATTAAAGAAAATCGGAAATAAGAGAGAGCAAAGCGCTAGCTGTGATTTAAGGGTGGGGTGGGGCGTCGGGAAAATGTGACGTGTGTCGGGTGTAGGACGTTGGATAAAATGTGGATAAAATGTGACGGATAAATAAAATAAAATAGGTTAAATAATATAAAATAGGATAAATAAAATAAAATAGAAAATGTCTATTGCTATTTTATTTTATTTAACCTATTTTATTTTATTTATCCGTCACATTTTATCCAACGTCCTACACCCGACACCCGTCACATTTTCCCGACGCCCCACCCCACATGTTCTTTACTACGGGCCTTAATCTCCAACAGCGATAGATGGACGGCTTTTATCATTAACTGAAGTAGATTCGGAGAGGCTTCGGGGTAAAGGGTTGGTGTAGTAGAGACAATAAAAAAAAAAAAAGTTTATTGTGGGAAGAGGGAAAGTTTTCCTTTTATAGGGACGAGTACTACTTATCTCTGTGGGTGTGTGGGTGTGGGTGTGTCGGGGTGGGGGGGGGGGGGGGTATGGCATGTGTGTGTGTGTGTTTGGGGGGGGGGGCATGTGTGTGTGTGTGTGTGTGTGTGTGTTGATTAGATTTCAGATCCTAGTGAAGAAAGGCTGGCTGTTCTTAAAACATACTTGTCTGATTTATTTAGATTAATTGTTTTTAATCATACTTGAAACAATAGACAATCAACAAAGCATTATCTTCCCTGCTTTAATTCTGCATTTGTACTTTGATTTAATTATGTAATCCTTATTTTCCATGCTTGGAGAGTTTGCCTTGAAAACAGTTTAGAGTTGATAAAAGACACACACTTCAGTTTTAACAACTGTCATGATAACTTTTCTCTGCTTTCTGTCTCTCCTATTCAAAAAAAAAAAAAAAATCGGTTATTACACGATGTTTTTTTCTTACAAGTGGTTCCGTGTTTTGTATCTTTTCTCTCTCTTCTTTTTCTTCTTTTTTTTATTATTTCTTTTTCTGTCTGTTATTGCTTTAAGCTTCTCTCTCTTTTCTCTTATCTTCGCTGTACATTTAGTGATGTTCTTTTTTAACTTTTTTAAAAATAATATACTGTCCAAAATATTTCAGTTTTGCTTGACGAAATTTTAGTGCAAATCGTTTGAAAATATGTCGCTTTAAAATTCAGACTGAATATAATTTCAGTAAGTTATGAAAAAAGTTTATTTCGTAGATCATGGTGCCGATTTTGAGCATATCCTTTCATCCTTCAACACCAGGAATCATTGGTGCTCGGATCACAGTGTTAAAATGATATTAATGAGTATAAAAACATTACCCTGACCAATTTATCTAACAAAAAAAGAGAAATTAATATCCCGAAGGACAAATACGTCACACCTTTTCTAATAAATAAAAAAAATGCCAATACATAAGAAAAATATTAGTAATATTATCATTACATG
>BOPN01006872.1:5000-7500 GCA_017312705.2 Penaeus japonicus
TCCTAGATAGATCTCATTCACAAATCCACATCAAACGACAACAATCATTTGAAGAAAAAAAATCATACAAAAAAACTGGTTGTATACTTTAAGCTCCCAGTCTGTAATTGGTTGTTTGCTTGTCATGGTTGTCTAGAAATTTGATTTTTAACGGATTTTCATGCATTTATATTTACTTTCTGTTTATCAGGGGTAGGATTCGCTCTTGAGTGTTTCTTAGCCTTTTATTTCGTTTTACTCATGCTCCTTTTCGCGAGTTCGAGTACGAAAATATTTTTGTGAAACAGGATTCACTTTGATGATTAATAAACATAAAGCCTCAAATAGATACACTTTTGTGTATAAAAAGTATGAGATAAGTTCTTTCTTTCTTTCAGTTGGAACAAATTATGAAATCATAAATCAATATAATCACAACTGATTGTAGATAGAAAGACTGAAAGAAAAGTTTAAAGTTTCCTTTTGTAAAAGTAGAGATAAATACTTTTTCTTGGTCAAGCGAAAAGCAAAGGAAAACATTTGTGATGAATATGATGATGTTTACCGTTGATAGCAATAATGACAATATATACCAATAATGAATCATGCCGTAGCATAGTGGGTATTGCGCTAACGCTTTCGGTCCACTCGGGGTAACGATCCGTCACTGGATAAATCCAACGTCTTTCGAAAGACAGCACCTTCCGAGCCCTTACGATATACAGCCGTATTCTAAGTCCCTAAGCGCGCTGTGTACATGACATGAACATGCCGTGTTTGGTATTCTAGAAGCGCGGGTTCGTGTCAAAAGCGTGGCAGAGTCGTGGAATGTATTGGAACACTCGTGGAAACTCCATGACACGGGGGTAGGCTTACCACGATAGTTACACGGGTGAAAAAATATATATATATTTTTACTGTACTTTTTCTTACCAATACTTCATATAAGCATACTACGTTTGGAAAGTAATATCTATATTGGATATTTTAGGCATCATTGTCCTACACTTGGATTACAAACTATTTTAGGAAAACATGGATTCTCTGCTGATTTTGAGTTTGAATACCTTTTAGCGGACTTTTCGAAGGAAAGTGAAGTTAAATGAATGGTAAAAGTAGTCAGGAACGTAAAGTTAAAGTATATAATTATATGAAATATGTATACATTAAATCTATATGTATGATATATTAAAGATACGCATATATGTACAGTATATACAGAGACAAAATAAGGAAGATCTATTCATAAACACACGATCCCTCTCATCCCGTTTGTTTTGATCGAGCGTAGAGTAAATTACCAACGGCGCGTCCGTGAAATGGTTGTCAATTCTTTAACTAGGAACAAGTACAACGACTGATTCATACCAAAATTGTACTATCTTTTGTTAGTGCTACCTATGATAGTAGTTTCTCTTATGAATTTGAACAGTGCCATTCATCTGAAACATGTTAACTTTGGAACGGTTAGTAAACCTGAAGCAGCTGACACAAACGTGCCACGCTTTTGCATACTAGAATACCGCATTCGTGACATGAACACGACATGGATATAACATGAACATGACATGGCCACCACACGCAGAAAACGTCCAAGAATACGGCTGATAGTCTGGAGACGTATTATTACTATCATAACTACTGTTGATATTATGGTCATCATTATTATTATGATGAATATGATCATTTTCATTACTATTGTTATGAATTCTCATACTACCACTAATTCCATGGCTCTCCCAGGCAGTTTACCTCTGTTCGTTTTCTTGCAAACGAGACAGTCTGCCAATCATCTTCGGGGTCGTTATTTCTCTGCAATAGATTTCTCTCTGGGTTCTGGTCTCTGGATCTTTCTTGATTGCAGATACAATTTCGCAGTAAAGCATCATTATTTCTCAACTGGCATCTTCATACTGTATCTTAACGTTGTTATGATACTGATTATAAGTACGGTGTGTTGCCAGTATGCACTCAGAGCAATATGCCAAGGGGAATTGGCAACTTGGATATGATGCATACGGTAAAAGACATAATCACTGATGTGAGCGTCCGGATTATGTTGCAGATATGCAGGATTAGGCTTTCAACATGTATTTTACGATGTTTGATTTTGCTGAATGATGATAAGCAACACATATTGCCCTGAAGAATGATGACATATCTGAAACTGACATAGCGCTTATTGCAGTATCAATATCATATCAACTGATAAAGACGAATGATAAATCCGTTATTGTTCTCGATAAGGATAATAAGGATGAGCCAGACGGTTGTCATAAATGGTCGGCGGAGCCACTCTTGGATAAACAAGGTTAATCAGTCTGCTCGGAGGTTCCTCACACTCGCAACCTCTGAGTCATGAGTTGAGAAGAGAAGGGTTGAGTGAGACTGAGAGGAACCTTTTCTCACCACAATGATAGTAGCGAATCTTTACGAAAGGAAGGTAGTCTCAATGTATGTATATATATACATTTACATACATACTTACATATATTTGATTATATATAAATATATATACATC
>BOPN01006872.1:17500-20000 GCA_017312705.2 Penaeus japonicus
GAGTGCAAAATAAACAGAAGACAGTTTCACACGTGAATAAGTAGAAAAGCAAATATCAGTTCGTATTTTGATTCAATGTCAGTTTCTATGCCATTTCCTGTCTCTTTATCTTTTACTAAGGAGAGTTCCCATCGGTTAAGGAGAGTTCATAAATACCGAAAACAAAAGCTGTATTAAAAGTTAGCCTAACTTAGCCAGCAGTGTTTACACCGAAAACTAACCTTCGAGACCAGAAATACTTCGAAAAATAAAACCATGAAATATCAATGCATGTTTTCCTCTTTACAACACAATCGTGAGTTTTAGACCATAAAAGTTAAACCATACTATAAACTATGTATCGCCAACATCAACAGTTCTCCAGTCTCACGAACAAAGGCACGCCGTGTGTTGAGTACTATGAGTTGACTGTAATTAAATTTCGAGTAAATGTTGAGGAAGAGAATGGGAGAACCAACTCTAGGTAGTCGGATAGTCGGGAATAAACACAGAATAAACTCTAGGGAGTCGGATAGTCGGGAATGAACACAGAATAAACTCTAGGGAGTCGGATAGTCGGGAATGAACATAGAATAAACTCTAGGTTGTCGGATAGTCGGGAATGAACACAGAATAAACTCTAGGGAGTCGGATAGTCGGGAATGAACACAGAATAAACTCTAGGTTGTCGGATAGTCGGGAATGAACACAGAATAAACTCTAGGTTGTCGGATAGTCGGGAATAAACTCAGAATAAACTCTACGTAGTCGGATAGTCGGGAATAAACACAGAATAGACTGTAGAATGTCGGATAGTCGGGAATAAACACAGAATAAACTCTAGGTTGTCGGATAGTCGGGAATAAACACAGAATAAACTCTAGAATGTCGGATAGTCGGGAATAAACACAGAATAAACTCTAGATTGTCGGATAGTCGGGAATAAACACAGAATAAACTCTAGGTAGTCGGAAAGTCGAGAATGAACACAGAATAAATTCTAAGTAGTCGGAAAGTCGGGAATGAACACAGAATAAACTCAAGAATGTCGGAATAAACACAGAATAAACTCTAGGTAGTAGGATAGTCGGGAATGAACACAGAATAAACTCTAGGTAGTCAGATAGTCGGGAAAAAACACAGAATAAACTCTAAAATGTCGGATAGTCGGGAATGAACACAGAATAAACTCTAGGTAGTCGGATAGTCGGGAATAAACACAGAATAAACTCTAGGTAGTCGGATAGTCGGGAATAAACACAGAATAAACTCTAGATTGTCGGATAGACGGGAATAAACTCTAGACTGTCGGATAGTCGGGAATAAACACAGAATAAACTCTAGGTAGTCGGATAGTCGGGAATGAACACAGAATAAACTCTAGAATGTCGGATAGTCGGGAAAAAAACACAGAACCAACTCTAGGTAGTCGGATAGCCGGGAATAAACACAGAATAAACTCTAGAATGTCGGATATTCGGGAATAAACTCTAAACTGTCAGATAGTAGGGAATAAACACATAATAAACTCTAGATTGTCGGATATTCGGGAATAAACTCTAAACTGTCAGATAGTAGGGAATAAACACATAATAAACTCTGGAATGTCGAATAGACGGGAAGGAACACAGAATAAACTCTAGAATGTCGGATAGTCGGGAATGAACACAGAATAAACTCTAGAATGTCGGATAGTCGGGAATAAACACAGAATAAACTCTAGAATGTCGGATAGTCGGGATTAAATACAGAATAAACTCTAGCTAGTCGGATAGTCGGGAATAAACACAGAATAAACTCTAGAATGTCGGATAGTCGGGAATAAACACAGAATAAACTCTAGAATGTCGGATAGTCTTTTTGTATCTATAGACAGAAATAAACATGATGCGTTAATCTAATCTATTAGCATGGATAGATAGGTAGATAGATAGAGAGACAGAGCGATAGATAGATAAGACAGGCGAATATATTTGCATAGGTAGATAGAAAGATAGATAGATATAACCGTATATAAGGACGTCTTATATATGTCTTGATAAGTAGGTAGACAGACAAACACACACACATACATAGATGGATAGATAGATAGATAGATACGCTTAAAGACCTCATATGTGGATAGATAAATAGGTAGATGAATAAATAGATAAATAGACAGATAGATAGATAGATAAGCAGACAAATAGATAGTTGTATACGTACGTCTTATCTATGGTTAGAAAGGTAAGTAGATAGATAGACATATAGATAGACAGATAGATAAGGATGCTTTATCTTCTACTTATCATCTCAATCCAACTTCCCTATTCCCTACTTCTATCCTTTTCATCTTCTTCATTTATTCCTTTCTTCCTTTCTTCCCACATTTACTTTTTAAACCTCCCTTCCTTTTAGTCACCGACACGCTGACGTCCTCTCCATCGACGTCAGAATCAGGAAATTCGAAAAAGAAAAGTCCAAGACTAGAATTTTAGAATTCAGAAAATTCATCTTTTCCCTGAAGCATCCTGTTTTCGTT
>BOPN01006872.1:52500-57500 GCA_017312705.2 Penaeus japonicus
TTTAACCACTTTCGGCTTTGATCTTGTCGATAAAAAAAAGTAGACTAAACGCAGTAATCAGTGTGTAATGACACGCCAGTTCCATAAGGAAATGAGTTTTTTAGATTGGTTAATATTTATGTGGTAGGGAGAACGATTAGGGAAACACCGGATTGAGCCTTCTATCTACATCTATAAGTTTTTGGTCAGTTGGCAACGAATTTTGTGGTTTCACAACACTAAACACTGTAGATTTATCATTATCATCATGTCATAATCATTACTGTTGTTCTTATTGTTATTATAATTATCATCATTATTATCATTGTTGCTGTTGTCATAAACATCATTATTATCATTATAATTTTTATCAATATCATTATCATTACTATTATATCATTTATCATTTTATTATGATTATCATTATTGTTATCATTATCATCATCACCATCATTACCAATATCATTACTGTCATAATCATCATTACTATCCTTAACATTACCATGACCATATTCATAAAAATCTTTCTGTTTTCAAATTATCCTTGATTTTATTAGTATAGTAGGCACTCTTTCTATTCTTATTATCATCACTTTGATCTTCCCAGCCTTAATATCATAATCATGTAATTTCAAAAGATAAAGTTAAAGACATAAAGGGTTACATGTAATTGGAAATCGTAATAACATCAATAATCTAATGCTATCCTATTAGCCGACCCATATCCTCCTGTTGTTCTTGTAGGCAGGGAGAGCTTTGTCCATGACTATGACGTTTCTATACATATGTGGTATTAAACTACTAGATTACGAAGAATAACTATTTTTCTTTTATTCCTGATCACATAAACACTACGCTTTATTAAGTGTTACAGTGTTTTTTAAAGAAAAGAGGGAGAGGGAGAGAGTGAGAGTGAATGGTGACTGTTACTGTCCTATTTCACTGTTTATTAACAGAGAGGAAAAGGAAGAGATAAGATAAGAATAAGCCAGATTTCAGGAGCAGATGCTTCGCCGGGCTTATCTGAACAGAGCCGAGCCCGACTGTGCCAGCGAGTGCTAACTCGTTTGAGAGTGTGCCAACGAGTATTGACTCGATCTGAGCATTGGCCTTACCCACCGCGATGCCTAGCTACGGCAGTGACCGCCGGGCGACAGTGGGAACTCACGAGCTTGGACGGGGCTCGATCTGCTGACCACAGGGGTGTGAGGCCGGCGCGCTAACCACTGCTTTACCAGACGGTTAGAGGAAGAGAGAGGATAGTGACTGTCATTGTCCTATTTCGATGTTTATATATATATATACATATATATATATATATATATATATATATATATACATATATATATATTTATGCATATGTATATATATATATATATATATATATATATATATATATATATATATATATATATATATATTTATATATATATATATACATAAATATATATATATATATATATATATATATATACATATATAATATATATATATATATATATATATATATATATATATATATATATATATATATATATATATATATATATATAATAGGGAAGAGGAAGAGAGAGAAAAAAATCTTCAATAATATTAGCCGGTGTTCCAATATACCAACGCAGCCAAGCAGAATGAGACAAATAATCTGGAGGCGAAAGGCAGACAAACAGACAGAGAGAGAAAGAAACGACAGGAAAGAAATAGAGAGAGGGATAGAAAGACAGACGATACGAAGAAGAGAGAGAGAGAGAGAGAGAGAGGTGAGAGAATTGCATTATTAGACTCAAAAGAAGAGAGATGGAGATTCTTTAAATAAACTCGTGAACGAAATCAAAGGAAAACAAATGAAAGCGTTTATTCATCAGGGTAAAAAAAAAATATCAAAAGAAGATAAAGAAAATATGAGAGCAGGAGACAGGATGGAAGAAGAAAAGAAAATAATTTTTGCTTTTCTTTTCGGTTGTGTTTTGACCCTGTTCGCTCTAATAAAAAAGAATGATAATAAACTACATTCATTTCTAGTTAGCCTTATTAAATATCAATTGTTTATTTATTTGTCCATTCAGTATTTAGTTGCTAGATCCACAATATTGGCAAATCTTGACTTTTAAATTTGTGATGTAAGTGGTATACACTCCGGCGTGAAGGGCTTTTGTCAACACTTATAGCTGATATGTTATTAAATGACAGTTTACATCATAAAATTCATCCATAATGGCATGCAAGTCTTGGGAACCACCGGAATTGATCAATACTAATGACTGCAGAAAATAAGACAAAATAAATGACTTGAGGGAAGTTATATAAAAAAGACAGATGAAAAAATGATGAAAATGTATGAAATATGACAGATCAAATTTAATCCATAAAGATCATGCAGCATGGAAGTGACAGTTAAAACTGGTCTCTTGTATCTCGATATAAATTGCATATTATCTGTTAGGTGTGTGTATGTGTGTGAGTGTGTGAGTATGTGTGCGCATGTGTGTGCGCATGTGTGTGTGTGTGTGTGTGTGTGTGTGTGAATAGTTTCATGGGAAAATTAGACATGTCAATTCTATATAGATTTGAGACATATTAAGCGTTCTACATAGAGTGGATTTTACCCGCAATTCCATTTTAGAAATTTGATCTGCATCGAAAACACATTTCTTGACCACCTGAAATGGTAGAACCCGAAGTATTTTCTTAAATGGTTATAAGTATTGACTACTGTTGGTCCATTACGTGCAACGGCTAGGCTCAAATGGCCTTCACTTGACTGAGAAAATGTTCTCTATTGATGAACAAATTAAAAGATGTTAAAACACAAATGTCTGACTATGAATACATTTCCTTTGTTCAATTCCATGATAAGAGTAACTGAGAGTATCAAGAGTCTTTATATAGACGTAAATAGACATATAATTGAATAGATAGAATAAAAACAAGTTTCTTTCTTGTTTTCCTATAAATAAACAGTAAATAAGTATGCTCATGAACTTTCAAATTATGTTTTTCTTCCGAAAAGTAGAATATTAGTAACAAAATGTTGTATTATCTGTTGATATTATGAATGACTAGATCCCGACAAAGAAACGAAACAAACAAAAATGTCCTTGTATAACTACTATTTGTCTTTGGTTTTGTTCTTTGTGAAACTTGGACTTACTGCTTTCTTTGTCTTCTGATGTTGTCCTTCATACATTTTCTTCCTCTGCTTTTGAGACTTTGTAGATTTATTTACTTCCTTATTTATTACTTACTTATTTATTTTCTTTACTTATTACTTATTTACTTTCTTTACTTATTACTTACTTATTTACTTCCTTTACTTACTAACTTTTGAGAGCTTTTACGTTACGTGACCCAGAGAGCTTTGATGTTACGTGTTCCAAGACTACTTTGGCTAATTTGTATTTCGAAATAAGTGATGACTTTGGTTTAGGTCTCATTTCAAAAGAAGACTTTGAGCCTAAACTAACAGCAATGACAGGTCCTTCGCCTTAATTTTGTCGTGCTGAAGACCCATCATCAGTAGATGTTGTGAAATCATTAAATATTTTAACGTTTTTGAGGTTCTTGGCTTTGGCTGTCTATCCTTTAAGACCAATTCGAAAATTCTGGATATTTCTTACAATGTCTGGATATCATTTAGACTAGGTTCACCTTTACCTGTTAAATTCGATGGGACAAAATATGAAGTGAATTGTTAGCTAGATGATATAGGTAATATTTTTAACTCGAAAAAGTAACATAAAATCAAACACAGGCAAAATAGACAACCACAGAGGACAATCCCACTGCTCCAGTTGCAGAGTGTGCCATTTTACCCCAAAGACCATCAAGAATAGAAACACGGGAGCATTGCAAGCCATCTCCGAGAGCAATTTCACAGACTGCCAATTTCACAGACTGCCAATTTCACAGACTGACAATTTCACAGACTGACAATTCCACAGACTGCCAATTTCACAGACTGCCAATTTCACAGACTGTAGTAAAAGTATTATCCAAAATAACTATATTCCGATGAACACAGAAAGAGATACATATCGATAGATCACATAGCCGTCTGGTTAGCTCAGCGGTAGCGTGTCGACTTCACATCCCCATGGTCGGCAGATCGAGCCCCGTCCAAGCTCGTGAGCTTCCACTGTCACCTGGCGGTTACTGACGTAGCTGGGCACTGCGTTGGGTAAGGACCAAGCTCAGATCGAGTCAACACTCTTTGGCACATTCTCTCCCGAGTCAGCACACGCTGGCACAGGTGCGCTCGCCTTAGTGCATACAAGCCCGGCGTAGCATCTGCTCCGCAAATCTGGCTTATCCTTATCCTTGATAGATCACACGATGTTAAAGAAATAACCCTTTATCCCATGCAATAGAATCAGCTATAATATATCAGTTCGAAAGTGTCTTGAATATACGACTGAAGAGGCAACAATAGATAAGCCTTTATTTATCAGCGGACCTCTGACATTACGAGCTTTACTCTAATGAAATTGTCGTTTTCTCCCGTAGAGTTTTGGTTAATGTCAAGGCGTGGAGATTAGATCTACACGACATATATCTGGCTGAATCTCATTAATCCCCAACATATTTCTGTAAAAACAATTACCAATATTCATTTATACTATAGACAAGTTATCAAAAAAATTAGACAATTAACTGATTGTTTTTAAGTTGGGTTGCGTAAGAAACCAGTGACGAAAAAGGAAACAGCAAAGTAGAAGCTACTGTATTTTGCTGTAAAGAAAAAAAAACAGTATATTGATACATCTGGATAGAACATTTGACAATGTATTTAAATTATTTGAGCCAATTCCACTGATTACCCTACGTGGATTATCTGTGAAACCTCACTATCATTCTTCTGATATGATAATGTAGGCAATCCCAAGAACTATTATGTTTAAACAAATTTATTAATGGGTTGTGTGGTCAAATGTGATCGAGGTCCTGCGAAGGATATTAATTATCCATCTATATCAATGCATCATTACATCATTCCATATAACTTCCCTATTCTTACCACGAGT
>BOPN01006873.1:0-5000 GCA_017312705.2 Penaeus japonicus
TATATATATATGTGTGTGTGTGTGTGTGTGTGTGTGTGTGTGTGTGTGTGTGTGTGTGTGTGTGTGTGTGTGTGTGTGTGTGTAAAAAAGATAATAATAATTCGTGTTTTTTTCTGTGGTATGTTGTATAATTGTTTAATAATGCTACCTGTTTTTCTTTCACCATTTGATTATAGATTTTTGTTAAATGTAATCTCACCATTGTCACCATCGATATTGCTACTGCTGATTTTGTTGTTGCTGTAATGATGATGGTAATAAAAGTAGTATCAGTTTGGACGCAACTACTATTATAAAAATCATAATATTAATATTAATGACAATAACATAAATACTAAAACGATAATATTACTAAAGATAATAGCGATGATAATGATAACGATAATAACAATAGTTATAATAAGTTGAGAATGAGTACTGACAATTGTAATGATGATCATGATAGCAAATATAATGAAAATCATCATTATCATCAATCATCATCATCATCATCATCATCATAATAATAATAATAATAGTAATAACAATAAAATAAAGTTTTGTGTCTCCCCGGCGGGGAATCGAACCCCGGTCTCCCGCGTGACAGGCGGGGATACTCACCACTATACTACCGAGGAATTGTTAATAAGTAAGTGTATTGCAGGGGAAGTGTATTTAGAAAAACATGTTCAGGCTGGAATATATAGATTCAGTAGATTAGTTAGGGTATTTGAGTGAGTGAGTGAGTGAGTGAATGAGTGTGAGTGAGTGAGTGAGTGAATGAATGAGTGAGTGAGTGAATGAGTGTGAGTGAGTGAGTGAGTGAATGAGTGTGAGTGAGTGAGTGAATGAGTGTGAGTGAATGAGTGAGTGAGTGAGTGAGTGAGTGAGTGAGTGAGTGAGAGTATGAAAAAAAATGTGAAAAAAACAATGATTACGATTATAACAATAATAATAAAAATAATAATAAAAAAATGATAATGATAATATCAATACCAACATCAAAAATAGATATCACCATCACCATCATAATCCTAATAATAATAACAATAACGAGATACCAACAACAATAATAAAAACAATAAACAACCCCATTGACCATTAACCATTAAGACACTTTCAAGATTTAGTTCAAATGACTCAGCGAGAGTGTTCTCAGGTACGTAAATTATTTTCTGCAGGAGCCATTGCACTCGCTATCATCGCTGTTGCAGCCGTTCTGCCACACTGATGTTGCAAGTGGTTCCTGAGGCAGCTAGTGGGATTCGTCGTTTGGATTTTGTGGTTGTTTGAACTTAATTGTCGGTTGTCAATGTTGATATGATGAGGGTGGTGATGTTGATGGTAGAAGTGATGGTGATGATAATAGGGATGGGGATGGGGATGGGGGTGGGGGTGGCTTGGGGTAGATAGTGAATGGGATCAGCACGAACGAGGAAGGAGGAAGTAATATTGTTTTATAGAGTAGTGGGGCACGTTAGATGGAACACCTTCCTAGTCGAATCCCTGGCTGCTGTTATTGTTTTTCCTCATCCTCCTTTCTTCTTCCTCCTCCACTCTATTTATATATCTCATTTTCCGCACCGCCAGAATCCTCTTCGAGATGGGGATGGGGATGGGGGTGGGGGTGGGGATGGGGATGGGGATGGGGATGAGGATGGGATGGGGGGATGGAGATGGGGATGGGGGATGGGGGATGGGGGATGGGGGTGGGGGATGGGGGATGGGGGATGGGGATGGGATGGTGACGGGGACGGAGACGGGGGCGGGGACGAGGACGGGGGGACGGAGACGGGGACGGGGACGGGGGCGGGGGTGGGGGTGGGGACGGGGGACGGGGCGGGGGGCGGGGCGGGGACGGGGGACGGGGACGGGGACGGGGACGGGGACGGGGGGACGACGACGGAGACGGGAGACGGGGACGGGGACGGGGGGGGGGGGGACGGGGACGGGGGACGGGGACCGGGGGACGAGTGACGGGGACGGGAGACGGGGAGGGGACGGGGACGGGACGGGGGGGCGGGGACGGGGGACCGGACGATGGGACGGGCACTTATACGGGGACGGGGACGGGGCGGGGGCGGGGGCGGCGGACGGGGACGGGGACGACGGGACGGGGCGGGACGAGACGGGGACGGCGGGACCGGGGGGCGGGGTGCGGGGACGGGGGACGGGGACGGGACGAGGACGGGGGACGGAGACGGGGGGAGGGACGGGGACGGGGGACGGGGGCGGGGGCGGGGGGGCGGGGGCGGGGATGCGGGGACGAGGACGGGGACTGACACGGGGACGGGGGGACGGGGGGGGGGTGCGGGGGGCGGGGGGACGGGGGGACGGGGACGAGGACGGGGACGGGGACGGGGACGGGGGGCGGGGGCGGGGGGCGGGGGTGACGGGGGACGGGGGACGACAGACGGGGGACGGGACACCGGGGATGCGGGGCGGGGACGGGGGCGGGGGTGGGGACGGGGACGATGACGGGGACGGGGGACGCAGGGACCGGGGGCGGGGCAGGGCGGGGGCGGGGATGGGGGACGGGGACGGGGACGGGGACGCGACGGGGACGGGGACGGAGACGGGGGACGGGACGGGGGACGGGGACGGGGGACGGGGACGATGACGGGGACGCCGGACGGGGGACCGGGACCGGGGACGGGGGGGGGCGGGGACGGGGGACGGGGGACGGGGGACGATGACGGGGACGACGACGGGGACGGGGGACGGGGGGCGGGGGCGGGGGGGGCGGGGACGGGGACGGGGGGACGGGGACGAGGACGGGGACGGAGACGGGGAGGGGACGGGGGGACGGGGACGGAGGACGGGGACGGGGACGGGGGCGGGGCGCGACGGGGACGGGGACGGGGACGGGGACGGGGACGAGCGACGGGGGACGGAGACGGGGACGGGGGACGGGGGGGGCGGGGCGGGGCGGGGTGGGGGTGGGACGGGGGAGGGTGGGACGAGGACGGGGGACGGATATCGGGGAAGTGGGGGATGAGGACGCAGACGGGATATCAGCACGGGACTAAAGGGTGCGGGGTGTGCGGGGACGGGGACGGGGACGGGGACGGGGACGGGGGACCGAGACCGGGGGCGGGGGACGAGGACGGGGGCGACGGAGACGGGGGACCGGGGGACCGGGGCGGGGGGGCGGGGGCGGGGTGGGGGACGGGGACGGGGACGGTGGACGGGGGACGGGGACGGGACGGGGACGGGACGGGGGCGGGGGGGCGGGCGGGGGCGGGGACGGGGACTCCGGGGACGGGAGGACGGGGACGCGGAGAGCCGGGATGGGACGGGGGGACGGGGGACGGGGACGGTGCGGGGACGCGGGACGGGGACGGGGGACGAGGATTGGGGACGGGAGACGGGGACGGGGACGGGGGGCGGGGGCGGGGGCGGGGACGGGGACGGGGGACGAGGAGGACGCGGGGGACGGGAGACGGGGGGATCCGGGGACGGGGGGCGGGGGCGGGGGCGGGGACGGGGGACGGGGACGGGGGGACGATGACCGGGGACGGACGGGGGAGGGACGGGGGGACGGGGACGGGGGGCGGGGGCGGGGGCGGGGACGGGGACGAGGACGGGGACGCGGGACGGGGACGGGGACGCCGGGACGGGGGCGGGGGGCGGGGACGGGGACGGGGACGACCGGGGACGCGGAGACGGGGACTCCGGGGACGGGGGCGGGCGGGGACGGGGACGGGGGACGGGGACGGGGACGGGGACGGGGGGGCGCGGGGGTGGGCGGGGCGGGGACGGGGGCCGGATGGGAGCGGGGACCGGGGCGGGGACGGGGACGGGGGGGCGGCGGGGACGGGGGGGACGGGGGGCGGGGGCGGGGGGGGCGGGGGACGGTGGGGGGTGATGAGCGGGGACGGGGACGGGGACGGAGGACGGGGACGGACGGGGACGGGGACGGGGGCGGGGTGGGGGCGGGGACGGGGACGGGGGACGACAGGACGGGGACGGACGGGGACGGGGACGGGGGCAAAGGGGGTATGACTGGGACCGCACGAGGACTGGGGGACGGAGACGGGGACGGGGACGCGGGCGACGGGGACGGGGGACGGGACCAGGACGGGGACGACGGGGATGGGACGACCTGGGGACGGGGATCCGGGGACGGGGGCGGGGACGGGGGACGGGGACGGGGACGAGGACGGGGACGGGGGACGGGGGGCGGGGCGGGGATGGGATGGGGATGGGGATGGGGGGGGGGGGATGGGGATGGGGATGGGGATGGGGATGGGGATGGGGATGGGGATGGGGATGGGGATGGGGGTGGGGGTGGGGGTGGGGATGGGGATGGGGGTGGGGGTGGGGATGGGGATGGGGATGGGGATGGGGATGGGGGTGGGGATGGGGATGGGGATGGGGGTAGGGGAGGGGGAGGGGGATGGGGATGGGGAGGGGGAGGGGGATGGGGTGGGGGGGATAGGGATGAGGATGGGGATGGGGAGGGGGATGGGGCTGAGGGTGGGGATGGGGATGGGGATGGGGATGGGGAGGGGGAGGGGGATGGGGATGGGGATGGGGATGGGGATGGGGATGGGGATGGGGATGGAGATGGGGATAGGGATGATAATAATGATAATGTTGATGATAATGACGAAGATGATGTTGATGTTGATGATGATAATGATAATGATGAAGAAAATAATAATGATAATAATAATAATGATAATAATAATACTATTGATGGTGATAACAAAAGTAATTATAATAACGAAATTAAGGGTAATAGTATTAATGGTGATGATAAAAGTAATAATGATACTAAATAATGATAAAGATAACAACAACAACAACACAAATAATAATAAATTTTCAATTATAACCGTTTTTTTCATGATTATCATTTCAGTCTCGCTGTGCTAAATAGAAAGTTAAAAATGACATGACAGAGCAGAGACACGGTGAATAAAACATTAGGACTTAAAAACACGTCACAGTCCATCAAGTTAAGAGACATGACAGATGGAAAAAGGTGTAATTCTTCTTTTTCTTTCATTCTCTTT
>BOPN01006873.1:12500-20000 GCA_017312705.2 Penaeus japonicus
CCATCTCTATTTTTCTCTTTCCTTTTCCTCTTCCTCCATTCCTGTCATTCCACCTCATTCCACATTTTTCCCGTCTACTTCCACCCCTTTCTCTCCTCCCCACTAAACGGCCTGGAGTAATTCCCGGCTACCTTTAAAGGAGAGAGGGTGGGGGAGGGGGGAGGGGTGGAGGGGGAAGGGGGGGGATAGAGGGTGAGTGGTAGGGAGGAGAGGGGAAAGGGGAGGAGAAGGGGGAGAAGATAGAAGGTTTTAGTGTTTGAGGGCCGGGCTATGATGCGCCTCAAGGGAGATGTGAACGAGGTCCCCAAACTCGCCTATAGGAGAGAACCAACCCCAATGTCGTCTAGAATTCGAGATTACATGGCGGAGACTTTTGTGGGAACTCTTATTCTTTCTCGTCTCCCCTATCGGAGAAATCTTATAAGATCATCTCTGAAATAAAAGATCCTAGAAAGAGGAACAACAGAAGACGCCATCCCACACAAGGAGGCTTTAAATGGCAACATAAAAGGCTGGAAGACGCGTAATGGAATCGATCGGAGTTCATTTGTTCGGAGGGTTCGAGACTCAGGCGGATGGGCTGGAGGCGCCGGATTCACGAACGGGTCTATGGATAAGAAGTAAGGGGGAGTTTCCCGCTCTTGTTGAGGGGATGAGGCCATAGAGCTTCAAGTATACAATACGTCCTCATTTAGAGTTAGTTAAAGAGATGGCTGGCTAGATGGATACCCAAATAGATAGATAAAAAGATTGATAGATAGATAGATTGATATGCGTTTGAGATTCTGTCAATGTGTGGCAGCGATGGTAAGTATGACCCTGACAAAGGTTTTTAACAATGAAATAAATATCAAAGTTGCAGATAACAACAATAACATCATCAAAGGGAATACACAAACAGAGACTACACATACACTTCCTTATTCTTGAAACCATATTAAAAAAAAGAAAGAACTATAACAAGGACATCTCCACACGACGTCTCCAGCAAGAGAATATTCACCCAAGAACCAAGTCCTTTTAAAAGATTCTCTCATCCTCGACCTAAAGGCCTGGACATCAGTTACAAGAACCTTTGCCAAGCTCTTCAAACCTATTTTCTGCCCCATTTCCCCAGAATACTTTTATGATATCTGCTGGATATGAGACGGGTCCTCCTCGACATCAAAGGCCATCAAGTGTCACCCTCTGAAATGAAAATTCTTGTCATCTGTGTCGACCTTATAAAGGTGTGATATGAGGACTCTGGGGAACTGTAAAGAGAGGGAATGGGAGGAGAGAAGGGAAGGAGGAGAGAGAAAAAGTGAGAGGGAGAGGGAGAGAGGAAGGAAGGGGAGGATGAAGGAAGAGGGAAGGAGGGAGGGAGAGGAAGAGGAGGAAGAGAGAGAAAGAGACACACATACACACAAAGAGAGAGAGAGAGAGAGAGAGAGAGAGAGAGAGAGAGAGAGAGAGAGAGAGAGAGAGAGAGAGAGAGAGAGAGAGAGAGAGAGAGAGAGGGAGGGAGAGAGACTGAGAAAGAAAGAAAGAAATGAGGAGGGAAAGGAGGAAGGCGAGGAGGAGGCGGAGGAGGATGGAACACACACGTGTGTGCTTTAGAGAGAGAAAATTAGATAGAGCAAGAGAGAAACAAAGACAGACATCATAAACAGAGAGAAAATGCAGCAACCTAATCAACTATAAAGGTTCCCAAACCCAGAAGAAGCAGAAACAAAGAGAGGGAAACAGACAAACAGAGAAAGATGCAGAGAGACTTACATAGACATAACCAGAGCGAGAATGGTCGCAAGAACACAGCAATAATCCATGCCAAACATACAAAATCGCATAAAGAACAGGCGAGGGCGAGGGGAGAAAGAAGAAGTTTGGAGGGGACGAAGCCATCACATGCAAAGTGATAAAAGAATATAGTAATAAAAAAACAACAACGAAAAAAGTTCTTTCCATACAAAGTAAATGGAACAAGCTTGGGGTAGATGACAGCAATAGTCATAATCCTAAAGGCTGTCATATGGACCTCCCCTTCAACCTCCCCTTCACCTCCCTTCAACCTCCCCTTCACCTCCCTTCAACCTCCCCTTCAACCTTCCCTTCACCTCCCTTCAACCTCCCCTTCACCTCCCTTCAACCTCCCCTCCCCCTTTCAACCTCCCCTTCGCCTCTCTTCGACCTCCCCTTCACCTCCCTTCAACCTCCCCTCCCTTCAACCTCCCCTTCACCTCCCTTCAACCTCCCCTTCACCTCCCTTCAACCTCCCCTTCACCTCCCTTCAACCTCCCCTTCACCTCCATTCAACCTCCCCTTCACCTCCCTTCAACCTCCCCTGCCCCCTTTCAACCTCCCCTCCCCCCCTTTCACCTCCCTTCAACCTCCCCTTCACACTCCCCTTCCCCTTCACCTCCTTCAACCTCCTCCCCCTTTTCAACCTCCCCTTCACCTCCCTTTGACCTCCTTCACCTCCCTTCAACCTCCCCTTCACCTCCCTTCAACCTCCCCTTCACACACCCTCCCTTTGACCTCCCTCCCCCCTTTCACCTCCCTTCAACCTCCCCTTCACCTCCCTTCAACCTCCCCTTCACCTCCCTTCAACCTCCCCCTTCCCCCTCAACCTCCCCCTTCACCTCCCCCTTCACCTCCCTTCAACCTCCCCTTAACCTCCCTTCAACCCCCTTCACCTCCCTTCAACCTCCCCTTCACCTCCCTTCAACCTCCCCTTCACCTCCCTTCAACCTCCCCTTCACCTCCCTTCAACCTCCCCTTCACCTCCCTTCAACCTCCCCTTCACCTCCCCTTCCCTGACCCCTTCACCTCCCTTTGACCTCCTTCACCTCCCTTCAACCTCCCCCTTCACCTCCCTTCAACCTTCCCTTCCCCCTTTCAACCTCCCCTTCCTCCCTTCAACCTCCCCCTTCCCCCTTTCAACCTCCTCTTCCCCCCTTTCAACCTCCCCTTCAACCTCCCCTCCCCTCCCCCTTTCAACCTACCTTCAACCTCCCCTTCAACCACCCCTTCACCTCACGTAAACCGGAGGTTGTCAACACTAAAATTCTTCCTTGAAAATGCAATTTCTTTCCGTCTTCTCGTTGAAGGTTATTGGCAAAAGGGATGTGGTGGTATTTGGTAGTAATAATATAAATTGTATGAGCACTGGTATCGACTGAGGCGATGGTGTTGGCTTTTATTAAAGGATTTCGATGGAGGTGATTATTATGTTTGTCAGGCAGGACTGGAGTAGGAGAAGGGTGAGGGCAGCTTGGACCGGAGTTACTGTACCTCTAAATGTTAATGATAATTGCTATTTTGTATATGGGAAAACACTAGCTATGGTAATTGGAGGGTGGGAGAAGCTTTTGCGCGTATATAGATAGACATAAGCTCACTCTAGTATGGATACACACATATGAAAAGACTCTTACTTGCATAATTGCACACATACACATACTCATATAAATTCACAAGATCTTTACCATGTCAAATGTAACGAAGAAAGGGGGATAGATAGGGAGGGAGGGAGAGAGAGAGAGAGAGAGAGAGAGAGAGAGAGAGAGAGAGAGAGAGAGAGAGAGAGAGAGAGAGAGAGAGAGAGAGAGAGAGAGAGAGAGAGAGAGAGAGAGAGAGAGAAAGAGAGAGAGAGAGAGAGAGAGAGAGAGAGAGAGAGAGAAAGGGAGAAAGAGAGAGAGAGAGAGAGAGAGAGAGAGAGAAAAGAAAGAGAAAGAAAGGGAGAGAAAAAGAGAGAGTGAGAGGTGGGTGGAGCAGGAGAACCAAAACACACAAAGAGATTCCTGAAAATCACAAAAACAGTCCCTACACACACACACACACACACACAAAACGAAAAACAAACACGAAACGGACAATATCAAATCGGATAACATGACGAAAGACGCATATCACCGACAGAGAAGACGCCATGGAGCCATCTAAAGGAGGAGTTGGGGTTGGCACTGCGTTGGGCAGGGGAGGAGGGGGGAGGGGGGGAGAGGAAGGAGGAGGGGCTTGTCAGATTATGGCCAATGAAAGTCCTATTTATGATGCCAATGGCTGGGTTATGGGACATCACACTGAGGTCCTTTCTGCTACACTATGATTAAAGCGGAGATACCGACGGTTGCTTGAAATTCAGTGTTAAAAAAATGTCCCAAGGGAGGCTGACATTTGGGTGTATTTCTTGTCTCAAGCTTTTAAGAGTTTATTTTTTATTTATTTATTTTATTTCATTTTTTTGTGTGTGTGGAGGACGCTGCGGATGGAACGTGTGTGTGTGTGTGTGTGTGTGTGTGTGTGTGTGTGTGTGTGTGTGTGTGTGTGTGTGTGCGTGTGTGCGTCCGAGTATTGGAGTGTGAGTCTGAGCATGTGTGGGCCAAGTGGTTCTGTTTTATAATTCTCCCAATTATCCCTGGTGTAAACACGCCGAGTGAGTTCATAGTTAAGCCCGGATCATATCGTCAAGAACAGTTGAGAGAACTCGGGCCTCCTGAAGAACTGCGGCTGGAGAACCATCCCAGCTGAAGGAGAACCCCGTTAACGCGGCGTCCTTCTAAGGAGAGGAAGGAAGGGGAAGCAGCGCGCATTTTAGAAGCTAATCTTTTGTTATCTTTTATCGGCTGAAGGAACGTCAGCTCGGAAGGTTGGATCCCCGTCAGCCGAGAGACCTTGTATGTTCAGGGAGTGTGAGCTGAAGGCCGCGTCAGCAGCAGAGCCGCTCCGGTGGTCCTCAGCTGACAGGGCCTTGACAGGTGGCGCGGTTGTCATGTCCTAAGTGGCACTGTTTACACGAGCTGCTCTGAGTGACAGCTAACCGGCAGGAGGCCAGGCTGTGAGGGCCGGGAGGAAGGGGCGGGGTAGGGGGTGGAGGGAGAGGGGAAGAGAGGGAGGGGAAGGGAGAATGGAAAAGGGGAGGGAGGGAGGGAGGGAGGGAGGGGAAGGGGGAATGGGAGAAGGGAAGAGAGGGAGGAGAAGGCAGGGAGGGAGAGAGGATGAGAAAGGGGGAGGGAGGGATAAAAGAAAAGGGTGGGAAGGAGGGAGGGAGTGGGAGGGGGAGAACGGTAAAGGTGAGGGAGGAGGGGAAGGAGAGAGGGGAGGAAGGGGGTGAGGGAAAGGGGAGGGAGGAAGGGAGGGGAAGGGGGAATAGGAGAGGGAGGGAGGCAGGGAGGGAGAGAGGGGAAGGGGGAATAGGAGAGGGAGGAAGGCAGGGAGGGAAGCAGGGAGGGAGGGAGGGTGGTTAAGAAAGGGAGGGAAGGAGGGAGGAAGAATGGGAAAGGGGAGGGAAGAAGGCAGGGAGTGAGGGAGAGGAAGGGAGAATGGGGATGGGGAGGGAGGGAGGAGAGGAGGGAACGGGAGAGGGGAAGAAAGAGGAGGGAGGGAGAGGAAAGAGTAATGGGAGAGGGAAAGGAGGGAGGGAGGGAGAAGGTAGAATGGGGCAAGAGGGAGGATAGGATGGAGGGGGAGGATGGGGGGAATGGAAAAAGGGAAAGTGGCGGGGTTAGGGGTTGAAGGCGAAGGGAAGGAGGGGAAGGGAAAATGAGAAAGGGGAGAATAGGGAAGGGGTAGGAGGGAGAGGGGAGGGAGGGAAGGAGTAGTTATAATGATAAGAATGATATTAGTAATGATATTCATTATAATTATTATAATGATAATAATGATAATAATAATAGCAATAACGATTATGATGATAACAATGATGAGAGTCATTGATAATAATGATATTGATTGATAAGAATGATAATAATAAGATAAAAATGATGATGACATTAACAATAGCATTGATAACAGTGATGATGCCGATGATAATTATAGATAATAATGGAGATGATTACAGTAATGATAATAAGGATAATGATAATAATGATTGTAGTAGTAACAATAATAATTGTGAAGGTGATAGTAGTAATGATAATAATGATAATAACAATAATAAAAACAATAACAATAACAAGAATAATTGTCATTATCACCCCATCTCCAGTGGTTTAATCAATCGTCTATCATTTATTATCGTTCATCAATCATCCACTCATCATCATTAAACTCTTCTTAAGGTGTTCATTGTTTCACATTCATCAGGTTCTCGGCTGTTCCCTTCTCTCTCCTCTACGTACCTGACGATGGAGGCAAAGGAGAGATGTTGAGTCCGAAACGTGGAGGGTTTGCCGCTCAAGTGCCATCCGTCAACACGGTGGCCGCATATTTCAAGGGCCTTCCCCTCGCTTCTCGCTTCTATCTCTCTCTCTCTCTCTCTCTCTCTCTCTCTCTCTCTCTCTCTCTCTCTCTCTCTCTCTCTCTCTCTTGTTCTCTTTTGTTTTCCCTTTCTCTTCTTCTCCTCCCCCTCTCTCTCTCCAATCTCTCTCTCTCTCTCTCTTTCTCTCTCTCTCTCTCTCTCTCTCTCTCTCTCTCTCTCGTTCTCTTTTGTTTTCCCTTTCTCTTCTTCTCCTCCCCCTCTCTCTCTCCAATCTCTCTCTCTCTCTCTCTCTCTCTCTCTCTCTCTCTCTCTCTCTCTCTCTCTCTCTCTTTATCTATCTATCTATCTACCCTCTATCTCTATCTATCTCTCTCTCTCTTTCTCTTCCCCTTCTCCCTCCCTCCCTCCCCCCCTCCCTCCCTCCCTCTCCCCCTCCCTCCCCACCAACATCTCTCCTCTCACCTCTCTCTCCTTAACCGAGTTATGCTAAGCCTCATTAACGCTTGCCTTTCGCGTTGACTTTGCATTCTAAAGGTTGGCCGGATGACAAGAACGTCAAGCGGTTTGGGTAACGAGGCTGAGGCAGGAAAGGAGTATGGTGTGGTGTCCTATGGTGTGTGTGTGGTTTTGATAAGGATGAGGATATGGGTGACACTGATGATGGTGTTGATGGTGGGGGGATGATGGTCATGATTTAAAGGATTATTGTGTTATTGTTGATGATAGTAATTATGGCGATGAGGATTGGGATGAGGATTTTGATGATAATGATGATGATGATGATAATAATGATTGATGATAATAATTAATATGATAACAATATTGATGATGATAATAACAATGCCGGTGATAATAATGATTATAAACTAATAATAGTGATAATAGTAATAATGAAGATAATAATACTAATAATAACAGATAGCAATAAAGCGATCTGAGAAAAAATAATGATTTTAAAACTATCAATAATAACGATAATGACCATAATGATCTATGCAACAACAACAACAATGGTGATGATATTACATCCTTTATTTTCACAGCGGGTCGCGACGGGAAACCACAAGCGGAGATGCCTCTGCTAAACCATTCTCGTCTCACTGCTTGATGAGCCATGTTTATTGTGCCTGCTGTTGCATCAATACCCAGTCTCCTCCCCTCCCCCCCCTTCCTTTCATCTTCTCATTCCCTTGTTTCCTCCTTTATTTTTCCTTCTATTCTCCTGCTTCTCCCTCTTCTTTCCCTCTCCTCTTCTTTACTTACTTAATATCCCTTCCCCTTCTCGCCCCCTCCTCCTCCCCTCCCCATCCCCTCTCCTCCCA
>BOPN01006873.1:47500-50000 GCA_017312705.2 Penaeus japonicus
GAGAGATGGAGAGAGAGAGAAAGAGAGAGAAAGTAAGAGAGAAAGAGAGAGAGAGAGAGAGAGAGAGAGAGAAAGAGACAAAGAGAGAGAGAGAGAAAGAGAGAGAGAGAGAGAGAGAGAGAGAGAGAGAGAGAGAGAGAGAGAGAGAGAGAGAGAGAGAGAGAAGAAAAAAGAGGAGATCCTGATTGACAGCCGGGGAGCTTCGAAGACCCCCATGTTTACCAACACTCCCGTCCCCCTGGGTCGTCGACAGGGCCCTTGGGGGAGGCTGTCATTCACCCCCAGGACGCCCCGCTGTGATAATAACTTTGATGTTAAGCTTCAAAGACCGTGAGAGCCTCGGCAATTGTTTTCAGCGCGGTTTCGGCGGCGCGGATCTCTTGGCGCAGATAGGAAAGGTGGGGAAAAATTTTGGTGGGGGGTGGGGGTGGGGATTGGGCGGGGAAGGGGGGGAGGGTTAGGGAAGGATCGGTGAGAGAGGGGATGGGAGTTGGGGGCGGGTGGCGGGTGGGGATAGGCTCTCTCTCTCTCTGTCTGTCTCTCTCTCTCTCTCTCTCTTTCTTTCTCTCTCTCTCTCTCTCTTCCTCCTTTTCATATCAAATAGTCTCTACGTCACACAAATAAAGCCACATACAAACACGCACAGCCAATATACACATCAACATATATAAAAAAAAACATTCATAAAGACACACCCACACACGCGTATATGTACAGAGTAGCAGTGCAATTGCAGCAGTAGTGCATTGCAACTCTGTCACACGGCTTCTTTGCCCTTCTAGACATTATGGAACCAGCTGATAAGTTTCATAAGGAAGGGAAAAATGTAAAAGAGTGCTACATAACTTCAGAAATCGCAATAAGATAAAGAAATCTAGCGCCAAATATTAATATACATTCCAGCTCCAAAAAGTTATAGTTGCGCAGGGAAAGTTCTTATTAAATGCATATTTTCGCCTCAGTTTACAGCCCGGGTTAACTGCAGCGTTTGTGCAGGAGAGAGAGAGAGAGAGAGAGAGAGAGAGAGAGAGAGAGAGAGAGAGAGAGAGAGAGAGAGAGAGAGAGAGAGAGAGAGAGAGAGAGAGAGAGAGAGAGAGAGAGAGAGAGAGAGAGAGAGAGAGAGCGAGAGAGAGAGAAGAGAGAGTGAGAGAGAGAGAGAGAGAGAGAGAGAGAGAGAGAGAGAGAGAGAGAGAGAGAGAGAGAGAGAGAGAGAGAATGATTGAGAGAGAGAGAGAGAGAGAGGGAGAGGGAGAAAGTGATTGAGAGAGAGAGAGAGAGAGAGAGAGAGAGAGAGAGAGAGAGAGAGAGAGAGAGAGAGAGAGAGAGAGAGAGAGGAATTGAGAGGGGATTCTAGAGACTTTAGATATTATATTATATTTTTTATTGATACTCACATGACAGTAGGTTCCCTCCAGCATCAGCCTCCTCTCGGCAGGAAAAGTCTTTCATCTCAGAATTATCAGACGATCTCGAAATACAGTTATTGATGTCTCTGGTGCCGCCCGAAGGGATTCTATCGGCGACTGATCTGTTTCAACATCAAAGCCGATTGTTTCAATTCCAGACGAAACAGAGCCTTCGTACTGTCGTGTTGATATTTGCGTTTATGTGTTTGCATATATACATACATACACACACACACACACACATACACACACACACACACACACACACACACACACACCACACACACATATGTAAATAAACATACATATATGTATGTATGAATGCATATGTATTTATGAATACCTATGTATATGTATATATATTTGTGCGTCTGTGTATGTGTGCATTTCTTCTTCTGCTTTGACGCCACTTTGTCTATGATTCCATGCATGAATTTGATATGCATTTAGTGGTGGAACAGAGGGATTCAAGCAATAATATTCACGAATGCATAATCTAGAGATTGAACATGAAAGCAATATTGCGGTTTCACTTTTCAGGTCCAACTCTTCGAAGAGTAAAAGCCTTATTCGCCCAAAACCTATTAGCTGCGTTCTAAAAGCATAATGGTAACGGGCGTGTTACGAAATAGGTTATCAAGAGCTTTGCAGGTAGATCACTTATCCTCTTTACTTTGATGGGAAAATATTCGCCTCTCGCGAGCATATATATATGTGTTTGTGTGTGTGTGTTTGTTTGTGTGTGTGTTTGTGTGTGTGTGTGTGTGTGTGTGTGTTCACCTCTCCCCCTTTCCCCTTTCTTCCACCTCTCCTCTACTCCCACTTCCCCCACGATTTCCTCTCCTTCTCCCTCCATTCACTCACTACCCCCCCCCCTCCCCATACTTCCACGAACACCCAACTGTGGTAACAGGTAACAACGTTGACCGTAACACAGAGTCCAGTTATCTCTCTCTCTCTCTCTCTCTCTCTCTTTCTTTTTATTGCGATTCGCTTTTTCGTTCCATCAATCACTGTTGCACGTTCGGAGACTTTCTCGTTCTTATTTCAGTGTTGAACCGTGGAGCAAATCTGAGAAAATTGGAAAATTCATG
>BOPN01006873.1:62500-68794 GCA_017312705.2 Penaeus japonicus
CGCCGTATGGACTTCCCTGTTAAGAATAGTTGTTCCGACTGAGCAATGACCATTGATTGTTAGTGTGAGTGTGGTTGTAGGTTTGTGAGTAATTGGTTGCATGTGCTAGGTCGGTTTGTTGTTGAATTTGCATGGCAGTCGAGGGGGTGGGAGGGGTGGGTGGAAAGTGGTGGTGGTAGTCTTGGGGGGGAGGGGGAAGGGGTGGGGGATGAGTTATGCATGGCTGGTTGATGTGTGTCTAAGATGTAAGTTTGTAGGTTTATGGCGATGGTGGAATGAAATGGTGCTATGGTTAAATGTTCGGTTTCTAACAGATCAAAGGATGGCTAATAGTGTTTTGTACTGTTATAAGAGAAAAAAGCATCCCCAGTTACATAAGAAAAGAAAAAAAATCCATGAAAGTATATAGCTTACCAATAGAGAGACAATGAAACTGAACCTGAAGTATCTCTCAACACTTCACATCCATCAGTCTCCTCCGCTAGTCTTTTCCCATCTCTTTCCAATATCTCTTGCTATTTCCCCTACTCCTGCTACTTCTGCGGCATTTCCTCCCCCTCCTTCTCTTCACCCTCTCCCTCATCCCACTCCTCCATCATTCCTCCTCCCCTTCCACATCCTCCCCCTTCTCGTTGTCTTACGCCTTCCCCTCCCACTCCTCCCCTTCCTCTTCCTTCCATTCCTCCATCTCCTCCCACTCCTCTATCTCTTTCTCCTCCTCTTCCACTCCCTTCTACTCCCTCTCCTCCATCCTCTCCTTCTCCATCTCCTCCCCTCATCCATCTGCTCCTCCTCCTCCATCTCCCCACCTCTTACTTCTTCTCCTCTTCCTCTTCTCCCATCTCTTCCTCCTTTTCCTTCTTCTCCTTCATTTATCCCTACCCCTCCAATTCCTCCCCTTCCTCCTCATCCCACTCCTCCACCTCTCCTCCCTTTTCCACTCCTCCATCCCCTCTTCCTCCTCCTTTTTCCACTCCTCCATCCCCTCTTCCTCCTCCCACTCCTCCCTCTCCTGCCCCTCCTCTCCGTCTCTTTCTCAGCTGTATAATATCCCCAGTACAAACTCATGAGCGAGGGTGAAGGACGGTCCCCATTTGTCCCATCGGTACCCCCTGATTAGGATCTTTCATCATTAATACTTCACTCCGGGATTATTCTGCGGGCCTGCCATAGCGACAGCGGTAAATTATCACTGTAATTTATCAGGCAGAAGCGTTGCCAGATTCAGTCGTTACCTGTGGCTTTAGTAGTTTCCGATCACTTGTAATGGGAAGGATTAGGGGATCCGATGCGATTAAAGAGGATTTGAGGATTTCATTTGTCGACTCGACCCTACAGGGTCCACTTGGCGGGGTAAGATTGTCGAGTTTATGGCACAAGTTACGTGATGGTTCGGCGTTGGCAGGTCTGCGAGGGCTGTTGATGGTGAGAGGAGTGGGAAGACGCGGAGGAGGGGAAGGAGGAAGAGGAGGAAGAAGAAGAGGAAAAGGAGGAAGAGAGACAAGATAAAGAAGTGGAGGAGTAAGAGGAAAAGAAGGACTAGGAAGAGAAGAAGTGTGAAGGAGAAGTGAAGGGAGAGTCGGGGCAGGAGGAGGAGGAGGAAGAAGAAGAGGAGGAGGAGGCGGAGGAGGGGGAAGACCTCAAATGGTCGCCGGTGAAATACGAGGTGTCGTTGGGGCGGCCCCGTGTATCATTATGACGTTCCGGAGGGGGCCGAATTGGGGCATTAGCGGACACACATCACTCAAGCCTCGTACAGCAGGGACACGGAGCGGCCGCTGATGGTTCTAAGAGAGGGGGGCCGGGGTGTAGTAGCGGGGAGGGGAGATAGATGGAGGGGAGGGGATGAGGAGTGAGAGGTGAGGGCGAGGGTGAGGGGATGAGGGGTGAGAGGTGAGGGGGCGGGGGCCGGGAGGATTGATAGCATGGCTAGGGAGAGGGAAGAGGGGAGAGGGAAGAGGGGAGAGGGAGGAGAGGACAGAGGGGAAGGCAGGTCACAAGAGGAAGTGGCTGGGGCTGAATAGAGACGTGAAAAGGGAAGTAGGAATAGACACCGATGTGTGTGGCTAAAGGACTGAAAGGAAATGAGGTAAATGTGAAGGATAAAAGGAAGGCTATTTGGTGAGTGGAATCATGCATGGGATGTTGATCATGCTCATTGATCAAAGTTTGTAAAGTATATAAGTGGATCACGGTTAGATGGAAGATATAAGATTAAAAAATATATATATATCTGCCCTTTTAGTGTTTATAGTGAAAATAAACAGATGTCCTCATTAATACTATAATTCATACTGACCCCCAAAAAAGAAAAAGAAAAGAAAATCAATCGGAAATAATCATATTGTCAATAACAACCGAAGATAACTTAGAAGGACAGCGGCAATAAACATGACTAATAACAATAACAGCATCGATAATAATAACAATAACGGCAAGATCAATGGCAATAACGGGATAACGTATGTGACAATTACAATACAGTAAGTTATAATTGTCCAATAAAATCAACGGGTTTATAGAGCAGAAGTAGATAATCGTCGGGAATGTAACGATAATAAAAGACTACACGAAACAATTTGATATAATGAAGTAAAAACTTGTTTCCTATTTTTGTCGTTCTGATCGTCCTATAAACGCCACAGAGGGAGAGAGCCATATGTGTCATGTTTATGGCGCCTTATTGATTTATCATGTAAATAAAAAACATTTATTCTTATGCTTCCAGGTTTAGAGAATGTGTTATTTTTCTACCTTGAAAGCGCTACCAATCTCTGACCGGTGAGGTATTCATGAAATATTCAGTTGAGCGAAAAATTGATGTTTCTTGTCAGAATCTCAAGATATATTATCAATCTCCCCGACAGTCGTCGACACAGCACCATTACGAGGGCGAAATCACTTAGGCCTAAGAATTGTTAGTGAAGACTGGATTCCCGCTCCGTAGATTTCACGCACCGTGATTACGAAGGCAATGAGCCTTCTTTATTTATCCATAAAAGGCAAGTAAGTTCCCCAATAAAGAATTGCAAGCATGCAGTAATTCGTAGACAAGTTCACCGAGAGCCAGTGATAGCCTGGTGGTGGATGAAGGGGCAGGCAATGGCCCGGGGCAGCAATCGATAGGCGGGGCTATCGGCGATGATCAATCATTGTCCTCGTCGTTATCATTAACGAGAGGTAATAATCAGATCGTTCCTGTCCTGGATGGAGGGAGGGAGGGAGAGGATGGGGGTTGGGAGGTGGGAGGTGGGGAGGGGGGAGGGGGGGGAGGGGAAAGTCGGTTTCTGCTGGGGTTCGATTTTCGGCAAATGCTGAGCTGGCAGATGTTATTTTCCTCTTGCGAGAAAGGCTTCATTAGGAGGCCGAGAGATGGTAACATGTCGGGGAATCTGGCAAGTGATATGTATTTCTTCTATGGTAAAAGTGTGTGTGTGTGTGGGTGGATGGGTGTGGGTGGGTGATGGCTGAGAAAGATCCATAGATGGAGGTAGATAGGTAGACAGACAGACAGACAGACAGACAGATAGACAGATAGATAGACAGATAGACTGACAGAAAAAATATGTATTGATAGATAGATAAAAGGATAGACTGCCATGTTGACATAAAGACAGATAGATAAAAAAATACACACACACACATACACACACACACACACACACACACACACACACACACACACACACACACACACACACACACACACACACACACACACACACACACACACACACACATATATATATATATATATATATATATATATATATATATATATATATATATATATATATATATATATATATATATGGGTAATAGTATGATGATAACGTTATTTTTTCTTTGTATATTTGTATTGACTTTTATCTTATGACAAGATGCTCAGGTAACTACAGAATGATTCATCAAAAAGGACCTACAACCAAGTAAAATAATGGTTGACTTGATAATTCAAAGTACAGGGGTTAGTGGATAGAGAATTTATATTCGAAAATTCGAGAAAAAAAACCACGAAAAGTGTAATGAACGCCAATGTTAACATGTAGTGGCAAGGCAAACTTTGAAGTGTGAATTAGGAGCGAAATAACCGAAATCATATGTATAGGGTACACAGCAATTATCCTTAGGTTAAATTATGTTGATAGAAAGCAGATTAGAACACACACACATACACACTCACACACATAAACACACACACACAGACACACACACACACACACACACACACACACACACACACACACACACACACACACACACACACACACACACACACACACACACACACACACACACACACACACACACACACACACACACACACACACACACACACACACACACACACACACACACACACACACACACACACACACACACACACGCACACACACACACACACACACAAACACACAGACACACACACGTGCACCTAGATAAGAGATGCATGTTAGGGGAAGAGAATAAAATAGCTCATAAGACATGATAAGAGAAAGGCAAACTGACATAAAAACTCGAGTGATAATCTAATAGATAGACAGAAAGACAGACAAAATAGGCAAGATTTCAAGATAGGGCACAGCATGCAAGGAAAGACCTATAATATTCATTTCATGTTTTTGGTCTGAAAAGAAGTTACAGCGAAAAAAAAAAAAAAATAGATAAATGAAAATAAAAATAAATAAAAATCATTGCCGTCATTATCAAAACAAAAAGCGTGCGGTGGTTCCTATTTGAGAGTTATGTAAAGAACCGTACTAATAAGGCGATTAATGATCCGAAAGTAAAACGGAAATTACGGTCTTAAAATGCAGAATATGAAGAAGCTCTGAGTCATAAAAACAACGGTGTTTATACAATGTCAACCGTAGCTTTTGTTAATACAGATAACAAAAGACGTGAAAAAGAGTTCTTTCTGGAGGCATAAAAGTGCGTTATGAGGAATAATAAAGTACTGATGTCTGAGACTGGGGCCTCATTTTCATATGAATTCGTGTGGATGATTTCGTGTGGATGGATGTGTAAGGATAAACACGATTTATGGGACAAGATAGTGAGTGAATAAAAAGATAATACTTATAAGCAACAATCTGTACATCTGTTACAAAGGATAAGTGTATGGTATGCATACATACATGCATGCATACGGAGAGAGAGAGAGAAAGAGACAGAGAGAGAGAGAGAGAGAGAGAGAGAGAGAGAGAGAGAGAGAGAGAGAGAGAGAGAGAGAGAGAGAGAGAGAGAGAGAGAGAGAGAGAGAGAGAGAGAGCGAGAGAGAGAGAGAGAGAATTGAAACGATTTTAGCAATATGATTATGGAAAAAATTGTTATGGCGCCAAAGTGTCGAAAAGAAAAATATTTGTTGACTGAATTATTCTGATTCATAGCGAGTGACTCTAGCAAAAGTTGAAGAATAAAAATAAACGATTGACTGGCAGTAATGTCACTCAAACTTCTATATATTCAACAGTTTCATAAAACCGGCAGTACCGATATCGAAAATCTCGATTCCCTCCGCAAGATATTGTAAATAAAATTGCTTTAATATGTGAATGCAAACAACATTAAAATGATATAACATCTTTAGATTAAACGGATTTACATCGCACACTCAAGATGATTTATTCTAAATCAAACCCATTTCCCATATTTGTTCTTCATGGTACACATCCTGCTCTTTATAAAATATACAAGAGGGTGCACACAGGTACAACGAACCCAGTAATCACCAAACTCTTTTATTATCGAACGGTAAATTTTATGATAGAGTCGACGACCAAAATCTTGCGAAAAATAACTTCCCGGCTTAGAAATATGACTTTCCCAAAGCATGACAGCATACAAAAATATGCTATCGTATACTTTATTCCTCCTCCTCCCCCTCACCGCCCCCTCACCCCCCCCCCTTAAACCCCCTCCCCTTGCATAAGTTAGAGGAAAGTATAACCTTTGGGCGAACGACTTAGAACAAAGTTCAATATATCCTTAAGCACATGGTGTTACGTAACCGAATATACTTTGAGATATGTTAGGTCGCGTAACACCTTTAAGAGTTAATGATGATATATTATTTCTATTCTGTTGAACTATTTGAGGAAGTGGACAGGTGCGGGGGGGGGGGGTACATATGTGACTCTCATGACGTCATAATGGTTATATTCCTTCTTTTTTCTAATTACCTTTTTTACGTATAAAGAGTGTGTGTGTGTGTGTGTGTGTGTGTGTGTGTGTGTGTGTGTGTGTGTGTGTGTGTGTGTGTGTGTGTGTTTGTGTGTGTGTGTGCGTGTGTGT